>VKOC01001475.1:0-17041 GCA_009364415.1 Spea multiplicata | reverse complement strand
GAATAGTAAGCAGCCAAGCACTTTCCAGTGAGAGAGTCCCTGCTCTGGTTAGTCTTGATCAAGAGAAAGCTTTTGATCATTTGTCCCATGATTTTAGGGGTTTTGTTTAGTAGATATTTTCTGCAGTTATGTTGACCTACTGTACCAAAATATTTACAATATGGTACTTGTTAATAGCTGGAAAACAGATGGATTCCCAGTTTTTTCTGAGGTCTGACAAGGCTTATTTGTCTTTTGGGCACAGTGAGCTTTTTTCTGTGTTTTCATTCTCTTCGTGGGGGGTTCTTGCCTCCTTTTCGTGATTTCATGTGAATCACGTGAGTTTTTCAAAATTCAGTAAATTTGCAATTTGTACGAATCCGAATGGACAGGTCTAATAGATGCAGCCGTCTTCATTTTAGCCTTTCATGGCTATTGTAAGCTTGCGAGCAGGACTCTCTCCACGTAATGTATCGGTTTGTCTAAGTCTGTGAATTATAGTCTTGTCATATCCCTTGAATATATGTATTGTATGAAGCGCTGCGTAACTTGTTGGTGCTATGTAAATAAAAGCTAATAATAATAATAGAGGGTTTTCATTAGCCAGGGCACTTTGTACCTAAAAACCTTACAATGTTTGTTCAACCATGATTCCCCTTATTCTTTTTAATTATATTCACCCAAATTATACATTGTTTTTTCGATGACAGGACTTTCTTTTAAAATAATTTTTAAAAAGTATACAACACTATATGAATAATATATAAAAATAGGAATAACCCCCCCACACACACATTTTTCATGATTTTGCTATGATAATTATCAGTAGAGTGGTTAGGCTGACCAAAAACCAGAAAATGGATTAATATGGGTATCTTGAGTTTGGAAATACTTAATTTCTATAGAATTCCAGTTTCTTTCTAGCAATTATAGGGCAAATATTAAAAGGCATATGAAACAACAAAAACGAACGCACATACATAGCAGGGATTACCTGATAGAAAGCACAGGGTAGTAGTAGAAAACATAATTTTTATTCCAAATGTTGTCACCGGAGCCGCCGCCATTTTGGTATGTATGTGCAGGTACAGACGTTGGTAGAGGATTGAAGTGCGAAGGTGGTCGGTAGAGAAAGTCGGGAAACATTTAGAGAGCATGAGAGAGTAAACGAGAATGAGAGAGTGAATGTGGGCCCACATATTTTGGATAAAAATCAAGAGCTTTTTGCTTCATTTTCGTCTGATTCATGGAGGGTCTGGCCTTGTTTTTGGGTCTTTTTACAAATCTCTGAATTTACAAAAGTTGGGTAAATTTGCAATTAATACAAATCTGAATGCACAAGTTTAGTGTTGGTATGCTTTTGGAACCTTCATTGAGAAATAACGGCTTGCTGAATCTAGCATCTGTTTAATATAGATCGTTTCACAAATATTTATAGATTTCATTTTAACAGTTATCCTGTCTAATTGTTTATACGTGCTTTTTATTACGTTTAATCTCTCATAATGTTTGCATAGATAATCTATTGTTCCTAAATCTGTAAATTCAGCCTATCATTACCAAAGAGGTTCATTAATCTGCTGATGTTTACATGAATACATCTATTGAGTTCAAGTCTGGACTCAATATGGAGAGAGTAATTAATCTTGTTACGTTTGTCTCTTATGTATCTCACAACACATTTAAATCACATTTTCAGGCTTAGGTTGTGGAAAGCCAAGGCAACTCAGAGACAACAATTAAGCCCTATAAATGTATTGTTTAGGAAGTCCAAGAGGTTGAATGTCTACATCTAAAAAATTAAAGTTTCTTGTCAGAATTATCAGAAATGTTATTTACAGTAGAGAAACATAAGATTCTACAGAAAAAAAACTGATGTGAAGCTTTTGCCTTTACCTTATTTGTTATATTGTGATGGAAGTTCTACCATGCTGTTTTATGACTGATGCAGATGGCCGGCACCTTGTAGTAAAAAATACTGTGGATTAGACTTCTCTTCAAACTCATCCAGTTTCATCTCCAATCCAATTCCTAACAATCAGATACAATGCTTTGTTAGTTGAAACCAAAAGGGGGTGCTGTGTGATACATGTTGGAATAAGAAAACCAAGTGTTGGCACAGCATACCTAATCCTAAAAGCAGTAGATGGCGCTGTACAAAAAATGATTGTAGAGAATACCGACGGGCAAAAGACAGCACACTGAGATTAAAAATATAAACAAAGGAACGAAAGACTTGTTACTTTTGTAACAATTATTACAATTCAAACTCACTTTACTGGTATCGCCAAGCATCCTGTTGATGAATTCTGTGTTACACAGTTTATTGTCACAGAGCCTTTTTGTCACAGTGGAGCAGAGTGGGAAGTGCCGGCACGAGAGATTGTCTAAGCGCATCGCGCAGACGTTCACCGGCAGCGGCAATGCGAGCATTAACAGCCTCCGCTGCCGGCACGTCTGCACGATGTGCTTTAACAATCTCCCTTGCCGGGAATTCCACGGGGGGAGTCCCGGGAAGGGAGATTTAAAGCACATCTTGCAGACTTGTCGGCAGCGGAGGCTGTTTATGCTCGCATTGCCGCTGCCCGGTGAACGTCTGCGTGATGCACGCTAACAATCTTCCTTGCCGGCACTTCCCACGGCGGAAGTGCCAGCACCGAAGTTGAGTATGCGTACTGCGTAGCTGTCCCCCGCCAGCACTGTAAGACCCCAGGGAGTTGCACCGGTTAGAATGCTAACCTACCATGTCTGTGTAAAGCACGTGTGGTGAGTCACATCTGAAAGCAGTTTGAAAGTCGATCGTCGTTCATTTAAATTGGAAAATTGCGTGACTGCTCTAGCTTTGGTCAACTATATCTGACACCAAAAGAGGACGCTGTTTTTAGAGCTGAAATAAAGAAACCGACTGTTGCAGCGTCATTTCTAAATCTCAAACCAACAGGTGGCGCTGTATGAATAATAAAAGCAGAGTTCAAATCACGGAATGCGTGACAGCAATTGGGAAGCAGCAAGAGAGAGCCTTTCCCACGTGATGTGATCACAAACCAATAGATGGCGCTGTATAACTAATGAAATTACAGTACACCCTCTTTAAATTCAATTATTATTTGTTTATATAGCGCCATCAAATTCCCTAGTGCTGTACAATGGTTTTACATATCAGGACATAACAATCATCTGTTCCTTAGCAGGCCTGAATATTGGGTCACAAGGACCTCATATGAACGACACATGATATATCACACCGTATCATGATTTATTCAACAAAAATAAAACCAAAATGGAGAAGCCATGTGAGAAAAACAAAGTGCACCCTTACTGCTTCCATAGGAATTAAGATGCTAGCAGACAATAACTGCTAATCAAATGTCCTAGATGATTTGATCAGCGAGTGTGACTTATCCTTAGCCTGCTGAGTCTAGAGGTTTAGGACTTGCACCTTCTCCCTCGTGCGAAAGACACAAGGTTTATCATTTTCGATTGGGAAAAGAAAAAAAACGGAAGCTCTCACGTCTTGCACATCTCATTATGATCTAGAATGTAGGTGAAAGAAGGGCGCCAAGTCTTTGACTACTAGAAGGATCTCTGCTCTCCTAAGGCAACAGACCCATCAGAGATAGGTTCCTGGCAGGAGTCTTTCACACAGGCGACCTAGTAGACGCTGGTGTATTTAAGTTGTCTGTGTTAAGATTGGCTATCCTGTGATTCCCCTATCCTTCTGCCTTCTGCTTTGGAAGCATGGTCTGCCTCATCCAAGGATCTTGGAGTGAAATATCTTTGGGCTCTGCTGCTTCCTCCAGCCACATTATGACACTTGGCATGTCTGCCTGCTTTGGCAGGGGTTGCTGCTTGTTGCTTATCCTGCTGAAGGGGAGGCAATGAAACTTCCATAAAAGTCCTGCAGGGTTGCAGAAAATCATGTTGCCCTTGCGGGCCTCTTCAAAAAAGGGCACATGTCTTTAGACCTTACCTCCTTGCTGAACTCTTCGTTCTCAGTCTGGGGTCAGAGTGCTTTCAATTCCTCTGCCTTGGTCAGTGTAGGCGATCATTGAAGTTTTTCTTTAGCTGCAATCTGTGTTATTTGAAACCAAAAGGGGGTGCTGTGTGATACATGTTGGAATAAGAAAACCAAGTGTTGGCACAGCATACCTAATCCTCAAAGCAGTAGATGGCGCTGTACAAAAAATGATTGTAGAGAATACCGACGGACAAAGGAGCACAGTGAGATTCAAAATATAAACGAAGGAACGAAAGACTTGTTACTTTTGTAACAATTATTACAATTCAAACTCACTTTACTGGTCTCGCTAAGTATCCTATTGATGAATTCTGTGTTATACAGTTTGTCACGGAGCCTTTTTGTCACAGTGGAGCAGAGTCCCCAATCTTCGTCTTCTGGGGCTGCACACCCCAAAGGGATATGCAACCCATTCCTTCCCACCCAGGCAAAAGCCTTATGTGGGCTGGATCTTCTAGGATCTCCCAGTGGAGATGCCAGTGGGGAAAAAGTTAAAGGCTATTAGGCTGTTCAAAATCGGTTAGGTTGACTCCAATGTAGTAAATTTCTAGGGGTATGACAAGACTAGAATTGACTGACTAAAACCGATACATTAGGTGCTCGCAAGTTGATCAATCTTGATTAATCAAAACTAGTTGGCCAATTAGGCTATTAAAATAAGCAATTGGATAAAGTAGAATCTAGATCTTTAAAAACATGTATCCCATTATTATCCAAAGGCCAGAGAATCAAGCTTTCCCTCTCTCAAAGGTACTAACTTGATCTTAGCAAAAGGCCTTAACAGAGAACATTATTCATGGCAGAAAGCAACTACAGAGAAAATGAAAGCAGTTTGAAAGTTCATTTGAGTTGGGACAATTGCATGACTACTTTAGCTGTAGTTAAATATTTCTGAAACCAACAGAGGATGCCAAATAATACAAACTTAAATTAGAAAAGTGACTGTTTCCATATCTCAAACCAGTAGATGGCCCTGTACTACTCCAATGATCATAGAGTTAAACCTGATGGGAAAAGTGTTGGTATACTTCTGGAAGCTGAACTGAGAAATAATGTTTCCCACAGTTTAATAGAGATTATTTAAAATATACTTATTTTAAATTCATGTAACAAATATCTTGTCTAATTGTTTAATAGAATACTTGTTTTTATTGCCATAAATTATTATTATTTTTACCATAAATCTCAAAATGTTTTCATAGATACATCTATTGTTTGCGAATCTGTGTTTCAGCCTTTCAACACCAAAGAGGCTCGTTAACTTCTTGATGTTTAAATAAATACTTCCATTGTTTTCAAGTTTGTATTTCAGCCATTCGTGTGTGGAGAGGGTAATTAATCTCGTTATGCTTGTCTCTTATGTATCTTACAACCTATTTAAATCACATAATCATATATTCAGACTTAGGTTGTGAAAAGCCAAGGCAACTCAGAGACAACAAAGAACCCCTACAAGGGTATTGTTTTTGAAGTCCACAAGGTGAAAGTCTACATCTAAAAAATGAAAGTTTTTGTCTGCACTGTCAGAAATTGTACTTAAAGTACAGAAACACAAGATTCAACATTTAATATTGAGAAAGAAAATAACAGTCATGTTATGAAGCTTTCACTTTTATCTTGTTATATTCTGTTGGAATTTCTACAACTTCTGTTGAGGACCTTCCTGTTTTATGACTTTTGCAGCCCCTGGTTCTACAACTACTGTGAATTAGACTTCTTCTACAGGTTATATGCAATAGACCCCCAAAAAGGTATGGTTACTTTGTGTCTCAGAGTGTCTGCCCAGGCTGCGGAGCTGCATATCTGTCTTGCATTAGTTTCTCTGTTTTGCTTCGATCCATTCCTGGATTTCCTTTTGCTTTGTTCTGATTTTCCATTCCTTGCTTCTGCTTCAGCTCTGTTTCCTTTATAAGGTGAGCCCCACCCGTGTGTTCTGTTTGTCTCAGTCTTCAGTCTAAAGGTATGTGTCAGTGCTATGTGTTTGGATTACATGTTTGGTTTGTTTCGTACCACTGTCAGCAGGGATTAGCGTTAGGACCCACCGTCATTGGAGTACTTTGGCGTAGTGGTGGGCTAAGCATACTATGGCCATAGGATGTGACAGAATCTCCAATTGTTATCACATAGTTCTAGGCTAGTTCCTGTATTCATGTTTGTCTCATGTACCTTTGCCCTTCTTCCTTGTATCATCTGAGGATTCTGGTTCCTCTCTCCTCTCCCCATGTCCTAGTCAATATGGCCTATCCTTGCTTAAAGGAGTAGCGTCCGAGGATTCCGGCTCCTCACTCCTCCCCCTGTGTTTCTTGCCTTGTTCCCTGTCCTTTGTTGTGCCCTGTATCATGTATATCTTGTCTAGTAATGTTTATTCCTTGTCTGGTTCACTGTAGTGCCATGTAACATGTATATCTTGTCTGGTTATGTTTCGTGCCTGGTCTCCCTGTTCCTTTGCTTGTTATGTTACTGCTATACCCTTTGCTTAGCTTCCATACTCCCAGCCTGCAGCATCCTACACGTGATTCCTGTGATATGTTTCATGCCTGGTCCAGGGTGCCTGCAGGATATCACTTTGTTTCATTCTGGACTTCAACCGCTGCTATAGCAGGGCGCTGGTGTTTGGCTACACGACCCTAGGTGCTCAACACCTGGGGGAGTGTGGTCACCCTTCAACCAGGTCCTGTCTTACTCCACTACTGCACTGTGACTCCTGCATACAATCTTCGGGCGCGCTGGGTCCTTTCAGTCATCTGTTTGGACCCAGTCCGTGACACAGAGGAGGTTAATCTATAATCTAATAGAAACGCCAACTGAAGGTGTCCATGCTCAGATTGGCTATGCTGCGATTCACCTCTTTCAGCTTTAGAAGCATGGTCTGCCTCTTTCAAGGCTCTTACATTGGAAGAAATCTAGATTGAGTTTATTCAACAACTGAACATACATTACTTACAAGTTAGACTGCGAAGCAGCGCAGAACACGAACGTCTCCAGCTTAACCGAGGACACGCTGTGATGATGTTTTTATACTGTCAAAAACCAACAGTCCACCGAGCAATCAGTGATGCAAAATACAGAGAAGTGTCCATAGTGACATCACAGATTTAATGTTTAACACCTCCAAGCATATAGATATAGTGACTTTGCAGCAGGAGTAACATCTGAGGATGGGGGATGAGGAGAGTGAAGACTGGTGAATAATCCTCCTTCTCAAGACTGCCAATGATGGAGCTGTCTCTGATCAAGTTGAGGATCAGCCTGGACAGGCTGGGACAATGCCCCTGTTGGCTAAACATAATGAGGTGGATTCTGCCAAACCATATCCTTAACACAACACACTAGGATACATGCTTCTTCAATGGCAAGCCTCCATGTGAGTTCCTGGAAAGAGTCCATAGAAAAGTGAATGGTGGGAGAGGAAGTTCCTCTCCAGCGGAAGATATCTTGGGGCTCTGCTGCTTCCTCCGGCCACACTGCTTGATCTGGAAGGTTAGTCTGTGTAAGGTGTGCAGGACATACCCAATGTAGAAGGTGAAGTCAGGGTCTGATTCACTAAATACAGCAAGTCCAATAATGTAGCCAGGATCAGGGTAACAGAAGGCAGCATAGTCCGATAAACAAATAGCCAAGGTCAGGGTCACAGAAGGCAGTGTAGTCCAAAAAACAATAGCCTAGGTTGGGGCAAGAAGGCAACAAAGTCAAAGGGTAATCCGGGTTCAATAATAGGAATCAATAGCAGCACTAGGAAGAGCTGTATTAGGCACAATAACTGAGCACTGAGTGCTACTCAGTGCCAGTTTTTAAATCTACCACCAGGGGGGGGGTGCGCGACATCATTGAAGCGCCTTCCCCGCCGACTCCATTCGGAGACAGGTAAAGGGGAGAGTGACGCCCAGGGGAGGCCATGTGGCCAGAAGATGCTGAAGGAGCTGGAGCAGCGTCGTGGGACCCGGTACCCGTGGCTAGTGGGTACTCAGGTGAGTTGCTCCGTCGGGGTCTCACCTGGGGATCCCGACAGTCTGGCCCAAAACTATGGGGTATGGAGCAATCCTGTTGATTTCAGAGGTCAGAGCTGTGCACTAGTAACCTTTCTCCTGGGCAGGGTATCCTTCTTTGCCTTCATCTCGATACTTGACTTATCTTCTTGCTGTGGCAGGGGTTGCTGGAGGGGAGGCAAGTTAGCCTCCCTGAAAGTCCTGCAGGGCTGAAACGCATATAATGATTGTGCTCTTCAGAATGAGAGCATGTCTACAGACCTTCCTTGTTTGCTGGTCTTGCTGATATCACTAGCTTCTTTCTCGCTCTGTGGTCAGAGGCATTCCACTTCCTCTGCCTTCATTGTTGCAGATGATTGCTGAAGTTCTCCTTTAGCTATAATCGAAGTTTACTGAAACCAAAAGGGGGTGCTGTGTAATAATTGTTGAAGTAAGAAAAACAGAAGTGTTTTGTCAGCTTTTAATGTAGATAAACAGAAGATTTTCTTTTGGGAAAGAAAAAAACAGTCCCTTAGCTGTAGTCTAAGTTATCTGAAACCAAAAAAGGCTGTTGTGTAATAAATGTTGGAATAAGAAATCCAAATGTTGCTGCCGTATTCCTAATCCCCAAAACAATAGATGGCGCTGTGCAAATAATCATCATAGACAGTTCCCAGGGGCAGAGGACAGCACAATGATATACGCTGTCATAATTAACTCATATAATGTAGTGGATGCATGGAATGGTAACCCAGCAGAGGTGGTGCGTTTCCTTGTTTAAGAATTCAATGAGTTAATCTGAGGTTGATTTAAATGTGTTTTTGTACATGCCCTCTGTATCTGTTCTGGCTAGAGGTGTCATCTTCCCAAAGGACCCCTGTGGTGATTCATGGCCTAACAGATAAGGACCCTGAGTTATAGGAATTCCATTCCTATCTTAAGTGGAGGGGTTTCCATCACCTTTACCCCACCATAACTTATTGGCACATCAAAGATGGGACCTAATTCTTGGGGATGGTGTCATATAATCGGTCATGTGGTCAGAGGGGCGTTTGCTTGCAAAAGTCTGATTTAGGGACAATGCAGCGACCTCAAAGCAGAACTCCATGATATACTCTGATCGGAACAACATCATAAGAACCATCTGGACTTAAGGAGTTCCCACAGGCCTACTTATTGGAGAAACTCGTGAGTGAGGGTCCTGTGTTTAAGTCCTATTGTTTTTAAGAACTGTTTGCTGTTTTATTTTTATTTTGTATGTCTTGTTTTTTGTAATTCTGGCACTGTGTAATCTTTGTATTTTTGTTATTAAAATATTCAAAATCCAAGTCTGTCTTTGGGCTCAAGTATCGATATCCACAAACCCTAAGAGAGGATAACGCGTTACCATATTGTTATTACGTTCTACAGGATATATATATATATGTTGTGTGCCCGGGGTGGGTTGATAGATATATAGAGACAAAGGTTCTAATTCGGATTTCTCACGAATCCGGTATCAAAATCGTGAGTGGTGGCAGACTACCTGGGGGGATACAGGCAGGATTTGGGGGTTAATTTGGTGTAACTTTTGCCTTGTTAAGGGGTGAAGTTAGTAAATCCAGAGGCCTGGTGCTATTGACCCCTTCATGCCCACGCCCTCCACACAGTCACAGCTTGGCAAGTAGTCCTGGCCGTGACACCACTGAATTGGAGTACTTTGACGTAGTGGTGGGCTAAGCATACTATGGCCATAAGATGCAACTAAATCTCCAATTGTTATCATAAAGTCCTAGGCTAGTCCTGTATTTATCTGTGTCAGTCTTTTATGTACCTTTGCCCTCTTTTCCCTGAACCATCTGAGGATTTCAGTTCCTCTCTCCTTTCTTCATGTCCCAGTTAAGATATCCTATCTTTGTTTTAAGGAGAAGGGTCTGAGGGTCTTGGCTCCTCACTCCATCCCCTGTGTTCCTTGCCTTGTTCCTTGTCCTTTGTTGTGTCCTGTACCATGTATGTCTTGTCTGGCTATGTTTCTTGCTTGGTCTCCCTGTTCCTTGCTCTGACCCCCTTGCTCGCTCTGTCCCCCTTGCTTGCTATGTTTCTGCTGTTACTCTGCTTAGCTTCCCTACTCCCAGCCTGCAGCATCCTGCTGATTTCTCTGTTGAGCAATGTCTCATGCCTGCTGCAGGGTGCCAGCAGGATATCCCTTTGTTTTGAACTGAACATCTGCTGCTGTATCAGGGCCCTGGTATGTGGCTGCACAACCCTAGATGCTCAGCACCCTGGAGAGCCGCCCTGCACCAGGCCCTGTCCTACTCCGTTACTGCGCAATATCTCCTGAACACCATTTTGGGCGCTCTGGGTCATTACAGTTGTCTCTATGGACCCACTCGTGACACCCGGCTTGTTTATTCGTTGTTCCTGATTTCTGGTGCCCTGACCTTGGCTCGTCTAACCTTGAGCCTATATCTTGCGGTCCTGCCTAATACCAGTGTCTCCTTCTACACTGTGAGTGACAGCAATTAAATATTTTTTACACTTTATTATTTCTTTATAAATATTAGGTTATGCTTAATATAATTATTAGGTTATATAAACTTATAGGTTAAGCTTAAGGGTAGTAGTGGACTGGTTAATCTTTAATAGGTGATATTTAAGAATTGATTTAATTTAATAATGTAATTATTTTATTTATTTCACAACTATTAAGATAAGTTAACCAGTGGCTGGAGGTGGAACAGGTGTGAGTGGGGGTCCCACTTCTCCCATGTCAGGCTTTGAGTGCCGCCTCAGACACCTGTTTCTTTGCTACTTCTGTTCTTGTGCGGGGGCAGAGTTCCCGGAATAGTGAAGGCCTTGGGGGAGTGGTGGCCATACCGACCCCCTAAAATAAAGAACAAATGGGGTATTAAAGGAGGGAGACCTATAGAATCATGCATGTCATCCTGCCCAGCAGCCATATAAAGCCTCTAATCTCCCTGCAAATGATGCTCAGATATTCTGATGCTCATACTGTCCCAAGTACTGTGCTCCTGACCCTTGGATAATTTTTTTGCCTGCGGCCTGCCATTCTGACCCTGTATTGTCAGTGGATTAATTATTTGTCTGTTGACTGCCATAGTGGCCACAAGTTTTGGCTTACCTGCAGTTACTTTGAGGTCTCTGTTCATTACCTGTGTGCCCTGCTTGTTTTACTTATCACCACAGTTTGTAGCAATATTCTCATGATTCATACTTACTTGCAAATGACCTCCTTTCAGTCTTATACCACTAACTGGTTCCTAACATAATATCTAAGCCATCCATGGAGCCCACAGGCGTAGCAGAGGCCATGAGAGCCTTGACCCAACAACTTGCCCGCATGAACCCAGACTGTGCTGGACAAGTGGAATTGCATCATCAACCTCAAAAACTGTTCGGGCTGTTCTAACCCTAAACCTATGCAACATTCATCACAATTAACAACTACTCCAGAAGGTGGTGTGGGACCTGAACCACACATACCACTACCGTACAGGTTCTCAGGTGACTGATACCAATACCAGATACCAATACCAATGACCTATAACCTGCTCCTGGATACCTGGTCCCCTGCCCAGCAGGTAATGAGCGCCCTGTAGACATCACAAGGAATAGCAGCTGTCACATCAAGACCCTGCCCAACCAAGAAGAAGGGGGTGTAGTGTTTCCCAGGCTTCACCCATATTTAACGGAAATCCATTCAGAACCTCTCCAAAGTGGTTCAACCTCTCACATTTGACCAAAAAAGGACCATAGATTGTGTGGACAACAAAGGCTCAAGATGCATTTGAATGAATAAAATGTTTTTTTTTTATACCACAGCCCCTATCCTGTTCCCTTATCCAGAACAACCTTATGTTCTAGAGATGGATGCCTCCAAAACAGCAATGGGAGATGTTCTGTCCTAAAGACCTAGTGACCAAGAGAAGCTACATCATATTTTCAGAGACCCCAGGGTCTGGTTGGGGCTGGGAAGACCCTATAGTTCCCCTTGCTTTAAGCAAAGTGATGTTAAACTTACATTGAGTACCCCCTAAGTTATTAATTCCCGCCAACCCCACCACACACAGGGAAGAGGAAGAACGAGCTAATCTTTTAGTGGGGAAAGGGATTGAAAGTGTTACTAGAGAGGGAGATGCTGATCAGAAAGGTAGGATATAGAACAGTGTCATGGAGACCAAATCATAAAAAGTTTGAAGCAGAAGAGGATGCTTCATGGTGTCAAAAGCAGAAGAAAGCTTGAGTAGGATTAGCATAGAGTAGGTCATTAGTAATGTTAGTAAGGGTCTCAGTAGAAGTTAATAGGAGGGTGAGGAGTAAAAGGGAAGGGCATGTGGGGGGAGAGTGCTGATGTTTCATATCTGAAGGTTCAGATTTAATTATTGGAGAATGTGGCAAGGAGGACAAGGAGGGGATAAGAGAGGTGAAGTAGGTTTTCTTGGCAAGGTTGATAGTAGGAGTGTAGTATGTTGACAGTGACATATTCCAGGAGGGGTAAATTCATACCAAAACTAAAATGTGTGTGAAAAGATTGGTGGTAGAATTAGTGTATGGAAACAGTGTGAATACTAGGTTTTAAAATACCCTTGGGTGTCTAGTTTTTGCATGTATTCTGTCGAGATATGTCATAAACATGCATAATCACAATACTTGTGTAAATGACCATTTATTGTCCAGAGTCCAAGACTTTATTGCAGGGACGGTAAACATGTGTGGGAATATTTAACTGTATATTCCACATTTCTGTCTTAAGTGTGGTTCCGCCCCTCATCAAGACAGGCACGGAAATTTGAGGAAAAGGAGAGGCAGTACTTGTAATATAAGCGTTTGTCCTTTAAATGGCTGCAAGAATGCAGTGTGGTCGTTTCTGCACCTAATAACTGTAGCCTTTTCCACAGCAACCACATTGGCAACTAACATATACACGGCAGAACGGAGGACGTGATATGCTTGACGGTAATGCATAAGCAAGCTGACAATATAATATGCAGGTTTCCTTATGAGTGAAGTTACATATAAATTCAATGCCCTCCCAAGCAGGGGAATCGATACAAAAGCACACAGGCAGTGCTGCTTCAACGTTCTCAATTTGCTCTAAGCGATCAAGATATTTATTGCAAGTCTGCGCTCTTGCGTTTTGTTCACGGATTGCATGGTTTGGACATCGAAGGAGCTGCTGCCATTTTTGTCAAAAGGATGATAATAAACCGAAGGTTTTTTAATATGCTAGGGAAAGGAAAAACGGCCCGCAGGAAAGCCGGCACTTCGTTTTTGACGGGATCAAAATGAAACATAACTGGTGATCAAGCGTTAAATTCGGACGCTGGTGCAGTGGAATAAAGGTCAGATTCATTGATATTTCACCTTAAAATGATTTCCTGTGGTGGGCGACCATTACTTTACCTACATCTTGTCGGTTATCTGTCTACATGGTAGTTATCTCTGGTTTCGTTATATGGATTTTTATTTGTTTTAACGGAGAGATGTTTTTTAAAAAAAAAAATAAAAAAATCATAGCACAAAAAGGATGTAGAAATGCTGCTCACGTTATTAAGTCTCTCGCGCCAACACTGTAGCATGTTGGGGCTGCTTTGTCCCTGCAATATTTATGGCGCTAAATGGGGTTATCTCACACCTGTTTCAAATCGTTAGGACGCAATATTACAATTTCCCAACCTTGTATTGTATATAGCTGTTATATTTACAGTTAGAACCGACTGAAAAATAAACCCCAGACCTCAATGAGCTGCTAAAATATATAACGTCCATTCCATGATTAAATGTTGCATATTTGAGCTACTGATGATAAAATCGAATAAACTGATTGCATTTTGCCACCAGAAATTCCATTTATGCTAGCTGCAGGGAACCTTATGTGTCGTTGAACACATTATTTTGTCGTATGACAAAAAAAATACACCAGTTGGATGTACTCGGTATTATGGCATTTGTTAATTGGCCTTGATTTCTTACCGCTTCTTCCTCAGTCAAGTTACAATTACAGATATAGGGAATTCTAGTTAATTTACATATTTGTGTGTGTGTGTGTATATGTATATTATACCAGTACCAATTTAAGTATGTAAGGTGTAGCATGCACATTGTATTATATACATAATGTGTTTCCCTCTGGATGGACTTCTGCAGATGTCTGCTAGTATAGACCTTAACTCCTCAATTAAAATGAACGATCCAAACCTTGCTCTGGCTGTATTTGTAATAACTTGTTGATTTTGAAGGACCCTGCCTTAATCATACAGCTGCATGTACGGTATTTGCTGAAATATAAGATAAGGTTTTTTCAGAGCAAATGCTCTGAAAAATACCCCTTGTCATGTATTTGAGGTTGTTTTATAATCCGACCTCAAATAGAGGTCTGGCTATAAGACTAAGATCCAGATCCCTGCAGCGCTGCAGGGGACCTGGATCCTCCTCTCTGGCAGCCGGTGAACCTGTTCTGCTGCCTGGCACTTCCACTGGGGCTTCTATGACAGAGCGTGACGTGAACCTTGCATTGTGCAGACATCGACCAGAGTGGTATATAGGGCATATCTGGGGGGCAGAGCGGCAAGCCTGGGCGCAGATGTGCATAAAAAATTTAACATTTAAAAATAATTATGCAGTTATGTCACCATCAGTGACATGTACCAGGAGCTGTAAATTCACAACTGAAGTACAATTTGTGTGATTAAAAAAAATGACTAAATTGATGGGGTAAATTGCATTGGCTGGCTTTAAAGATACCCAAAATTTCCACATGGGGCAGAATAACCAGATTTGAAAAAAATGGTTTTGAAATAGCAAAAAGCTACTTGTACTTATTGCCAATAACTTGGCAGGAAAAAAAAAACTTGGGTATTGGGTATTTCTAAACTCAGGACAAATGTAGCAGTTTTTTTTTCATTAGCTTTTTTTGAATGATTAAAAGATTTTTCAGTTTTTCATCATTTTATTTTTTTAATAGGAAATTAGATATGATCAAGAAATTGTATCTGAAGAAAGGCCTTCTTGTCCTGAAAAAAACAATATATAACTTGTGTGAGTAAACTAAATGGGTGAGGAGAAAATTACAGCTAAACACGGGCACCACAAAAGTGTTAAAACAGCCTTGGTCCTAAAGGGTACAACAAATTAAAAACAGCCTGGTCCTTAAGGGGTTAATATTAAAATTTTGGGTCAGGATCAAATCAGGATCATCTTTTAATCGAGCAAATGCAGTAACTAGTGTTCTGCTGTGCTGCACAATAAATACATAGATCTGCATTTAATTTGATGCTAAGTATGCAAATTAGAATCAACAGAGAAAGAAGTAGGGCACTTGTTAATTACTAGTGAAAGCATAATGCAAACCACTCTACAGTGCTGGAGTTTAATGCATATTTGATAATATATTTCATAAGTGCACCCTTACATAGTCGTCTTTTCATTTTCTTGCTACAAAGAATTTGGAAATATATGACAAAATTGTGACGGGGGTTCGTTTCCTGTACCATGACTGGGTACACCCGCCAAACGTTGCTTCCTTCCCAAGACTTCAGTGATTAATCCTCTCAGTACTAGACATAACCAGCGGTAGAGAAAGACTTGGCGGAATGGAGCTGCGCTGGTGCTGTAGTTGACCGAAATCTAGCTGATGCTGCGTATGTACTGTCCTGACAAGGACAGTAAGTGATTACAGCACCCATCACAAGCATCAGACAGAACTCATCTTGAGGTGAAAAACAACTTTATATCCAAACAATCACCACAACAATACCCCACCCAGACAGCCTAGCGCCACAATCAGGCCACCAAGCACAGCAATGGCCACATAACCCTAAAGCGTTGTTTTCGGGGTGATCCCAAAGTGCTCCCTCTCCCAACCACCGTCTTGTCTGAGCCCCACCACCAGAGGTATATTTGTGCAAAAGAGCCCTCTGGTGGGGCCAGGGGCATCCAAGATATTTAGGGTTAAAAGTCCTCTGCAGCCCTGGTTCCGTGACCCTGAATGGTATTTCCTACGCTACTCCAACGCCTGAACCACGAAGGCTTCCGTGACATATGTTGACAGTGCCCAAATTGGTTTCAATAGGAGCGCTTTTCTCCACTGATAAGCTGCCTCAAGGCAAGAATAGTTGGACTAGAGAAGAGGTAAGTGCTTTTATTATGTCATAATTTTATTATTTTCATTTTTTGAAGAATGTATATTTGACCCTTTGTGTACCAGGGGTCTGTCCAAATTTACCCTCTGGGAGACCAGGACATTTTCATCAATTTCTACTTTACCTAAGGAAAAACTTACAGGATTTAAATGCCTAAAATTCTGATGTCACCAGGGGACCTCGTTACTCTGACAGAGATCTGTCCCAAACCCCTAATCCTACTTTATAGACATTCTAATCATCTGCATAGCTAGCGAAGAAGAACTCCTATGGCACACAAACTTGCACAAACTTAATTCTACTATTAATCTGAAACTCAGTTATTCCCGAACCCACCTTTGCTTCCCGGACACAACCATCAGTATTTGAAGCAATACCAGTTACCTCTACAGCAAAAGCTTCCACCTGGAACACAAAAAATGTATATTCTACAGCAAAACCATAAAACGCAACCATATTTGTTCTGACCCTGGAGACAGAAAAAAGGGACTAAAAGACCTCAGGAAGGAGGTTCAAGGATATGAAACTAAAGTGACAGATGACCAAATAAGAAGAGCAACAGACATACAGAGAAGAACACCCTGAAGAGACCATTTCAGCCATTATGGATGTTGAATCCCTCTATCCCTCTATACCAGTAATGGGGAACGTTTTTGAGCCCGAGTGCCCAAATTTCTGCATGAAACCAAGTTGCCGCATATTAAACATGGAAAGGAAGTTTTTTCGGTACAAAATTACTACGCACAATAGTGTGCATCAGTTTGCCCATATAGAGAGACATATGAAGAAAGTAGAAAATAACTAATTGACTTGTCTGAAATCTAAACTTTACTCTTATTGGCTTCAACGAGTTTTCAACAGAAAAAAGCTATGGTTGAAGTCACAGCCATTGTTCAGAAGCATATATGATGACCCATCTGTTTACTGTAAAATTATTT
>VKOC01001473.1:0-55238 GCA_009364415.1 Spea multiplicata | reverse complement strand
GATGTGTAAGTACTGGAACCTAGGCATGATGGACTGTGATTGCTGTTAGCAATCACACTCCTATCATGCCAAGTCAGCAAGTACATGCTGAAACCTGGCTAGCTGCCCCCCTTGTGTATTGATGCTGCCAGCAGTATGGGGTCTGCACATCACTTACAGCCACCCTGTACCAGCGTGTATTGGCTGACTTGGCATGATAGGAGTGTGATTGCTAACAGCAATCACAGCGAGCACAGTCCCATCATGCCTAGGTACCAGCATTTACTGGTTGCCTGGGTATGATAGGAGTGTGATTGCTGTTAGCAATCACACTCCTATCATGCCAAGTCATATTGCTAATTTTGTCCAATTGTGTGTTACCTACTTTTATTAAAAATGTGAGTTTTTATTATTTTTAAAGGTGGGGGTCATTTTCGGTTTTGGCTAAGTGAACCCTGAATGTTTTGGTCCAGAATTTTCATTTTAGTTCATCCCTAGAATAAATCTAGGGAATCCTGAATTTGTAGTCGCAAAACTTTCTAGGCCCAGAAATCAGTGAGAGGAAGAGTAAAGGTTTTGTGTCATTTTACTTTATTTTAATCTGCATATTTTATTAAAGGCCATATTTTTTGTCACAGTGAAAAATGAGTGCGGCCCGCGCACGTATACAAATCTGATGAAGTGGCCCACTGCAGAAAAAACTTGGACACCCCTGTTATAGGGGTTTGGTTCCATGATCAATGTATGACTAACAGCGAAAGAGTCCAGGAAGCGAGATGCTGCATCTTTCCAAAAATATAACGAATGACGTCATAAAAGCCCCCCCAGAACCTGCGATCATCACCTCTATACGGCTCACTGTGAAGCGCCCTTATTCCTGTATATCTGTGTTCTCAAAGATTTTAAAAATAAAATCTAAGTTTTCACTCATTTTAAGAAAAACAAATTTGGCTCCAACAGCGGAAATCTGCACAAAATGCAAAGATTTGGTGTTTTTATCAATGCACATTTCTGACAATTGGTGTCACAGAAACCTGTAACTTTGTGACCGAGAACCCGTTGCAGATTTGGGTTTAATACGCAGGAAAATATTGTAAATACTAGACGGGGGAGTCTTATTCAATGATGACTCCGTATTGTGTTTTTATAATGTTTTATTTGCACTATAGGGAAATTCCTAACAGGGAAGCAAAAGGTTTTGGGGCAGAGGGTGAAGTCCGTTATCCAGATGACTGCGATCCGATGGAGAGACGGGTCACGTCCGGATCCATCCATCACAGTTCCTACTCTTTGGGAAACTGGTGTACGATGGACGGTAACGTCGCTGGGGGTGGTGGTTGTGGTGCGTGGCTTGGGTCTGACCGGCTCCTCACTGCGCTCTCCAGATGGTGTAGAGAGGGGGCCACTATGGTGAGGTGTAAGAGGGTGACAGATCTCTTGGCCCTGTTTGGTGTCATCGAGGGCACGGCTGGTTTGGAAGTCGCCGGCAGCAGATGCCACGTTGTTATAGGGCAGGGGCTGGGAACGTTCTTGCTTTCCCAATGAGATCTGCAGTGGTTTTCTCGCTCCTCTATCTCTCGTGGGTCAAAGCCTTTGAAGAGGCTTTCATCTTCCGGTACGCTTCCAGAAGGGTCTCCTCGATTAGCTGCAGGTCCAGGTTTTGGGTCAGCTGGCAGCTCTGCGATGGAATAATCAGAGTAACCAAAGTACATCTGAAAGATGTGCTGCCGTCTGGACCCACTAAACCTTCCTGCTGGGGTCCTGGAGGAGAAGTCACGGGGGCTGCACCGCGATCTCCAGTATTTACCAAAAGAACAGCACAGATTACCGCAATCACGGCTGGGATCAGAAATGCGAGAGCGGCTGCTTGATGGCAGAAGCAGTCATTCTCCATCCCGGGATCTTCCTAAACAGAGGGAGACATAAGATGGTGAACGAAGCTATTTGGTCATCACAAAGGCAGCGGTCATACATTAAGGTATCATTAAGATCCAAAATCCAAACCTAACCCAAATTTTACCCAAAGCCATCGGTTTCTTTCTTCTTACCTCATAATTGCACTCGTAGGTGTCTTCTGGTGGGACGCAGCTATCATCTGGAAGATCATCAATGCAGATTATGTCTTCCTGTAAGAGAAAAGAGGATACAGATTTCAGATACAGCGATTTGACCCGGTGGAGTCAACCAAGACAACAGGGTGAAAACTGCAAATTGAGCCGCGATTGGTTACAAAGCCCCCAGCTCAGGTTATTTTACCCCAGGGGGTGACGCCCAATCTGCAGATGATCCAAATCCCATGTTGTTGTTGTGCTGAAGCTTTGCGCGGTAACATCACTCACCTGCAGGACATCTACTCCACAAACAGTGAAAAAGCTCACAAGAAAAACAAGCCAAACGATCCTCATTCTCATCTCTATCGCTGAGAAATGGCTTTTGGTGACGCCGACTCATCAATCTGCAGCCTGCCACCAGTGACATCACAATGGCATCATGATGTCACTTGGCCGAATTAAAGTGACGGCGTATCTGTGTAATGTCCCCACCAAACATTTCCACCCAGAAGAGAAACACAAGGTTTTCTGATGTTTGAAATCAGAACTGGGGTTAAATGAGTGAAACCTGTAAGCGCTGCAGGTCTTTAGCAGAAGGGGAAACCTTTTATTAGGCAGACATAGAAAAAGATGCAGCCTTACATAAGCTTTCAAAGCCTCAGCCGTCTCTTTTTCAGATTTGTCTTATTGGAATCGGCTACTATTATAATGATTTATATAGCGCCATCCTACTCCGCAGCGCTGTACAATGTGTGTTATTACTATTGATTTATATAGCACCATGATATTCATAACCTGGAATGACATCACCCAAACAGCTGTTACAACCAACTACTACTGGCCCCGGTTATAGCGCTCAGTATTCTCTCAGAGTCAACAAATAAGGGTGAAAATAATAGATAATAATAAATAATAATGTAATAATTACACAGGGTGGCCAACAGGAAGCTGCCCAGATGTGGGAACTGCAGACTCCCATGTCTCTCATCCATCTTCTGAGCATGATGGGAGTTGTAGTACAGTGACACCTACTTTTTGCCATGATATCTTCAGCTTAACAGGGTTTTATTAGCTGTTATTTATTATTTTTCATTTTTATTTATTTTGTTATGTTTATTATTATTTACAAAATAAGCTAAATACGTCTTGTGGGGTTTCACACGCGCCACGTTTATAACATATTATACATTTATAATGTTCAATTTCCTTCAGCCATTGATATTATATTTAAGGGGGTTTTACTTTGCGTTTCCGATTGAGTCACCCAAATGGGGAGGAATTGTGTCTTAGTCTGTAATCTATTGGCAGGTGTATCTATTGCGTGTAAGCATCATATGTGTAAAATCCGTCAAACTGGACTACTAAAATATATTTCCCATTATATATAGCGCCATCAGTTATGTAGCGCTGTACAAATATGATATTTCCACATATATTATTATTATTTATTGTTTTGGGGTTTTGTATTGTTTTCCAACAGGTCCTGTCTAGAAATAATTGAAGGCATTTTCTGTTTTGTACCTGATACTGTTTACGTATAACATCAAACAGGCACCCCCTGCTTTTTCAGAAGTACCGTGCTCAGCGCATGCTTCGCAGAATCAGGAAACTCGGCCGCTATGGTGGCTCAGGCTGTATTTTAAAAAGTCAGATCTGGTCCGTAGAGTCACGGCGTCTCTCCTGGGTTTAGAACTCTTTTACTCTAATATGCATTTAGAAACAAGAAATCAGGCTTACCCTGCAGGTGCGTTGTAGGCTGGTGGTGCTAGCCACTGATTGGCTGCTTGAAGCAGCCAATCATTGGCAGGAAAGCTCCCCCTTTGAAATTAGCGGATGCACTTTGGATACGAACAGACCCCCTGCGTCCAGCGTACCCCGAGCCACGGCTGGAGGTATATCACATACATGGAGAATAGGTGCTGACGGGACAAATGCTGTTGCAAGGGGGCACCACAAACATTTAAAGGGACCACATTGCTATCGTATGTATTTGGTGGCTGGAGTGTCCCTTTAAACATAAGGGCGTTATTATAGGGGTTTGGTTCCATGATCAGTGTATGACTAACAGCGAAAGAGTCCAGGAAGCGTGATGCTGCATCTTTCCAAAAATATAACAAATGACGTCATAAAAGCCCCCCAGAACCTGCGATCATCACCTCTATACGGCTCACTGTGAAGCGCCCTTATTCCTGTATATCTGTGTTCTCAAAGATTTTAAAAATAAAATCTAAGTTTTCACTCATTTTAAGAAAAACAAATTTGGCTCCAACAGCGGAAATCTGCACAAAATGCAAAGATTTGGTGTTTTTATCAATGCACATTTCTGACAATTGGTGTCACAGAAACCTGTAACTTTGTGACCGAGAACCCGTTGCAGATTTGGGTTTAATACGCAGGAAGATATTGTAAATACTAGACGGGGGAGTCTTATTTAATGATGACTCCGTATTGTGTTTTTATAATGTTTTATTTGCACTATAGGGAAATTCCTAACAGGGAAGCAAAAGGTTTTGGGGCAGAGGGTGAAGTCCGTTATCCAGATGACTGCGATCCGATGGAGAGACGGGTCACGTCCGGATCCATCCATCACAGTTCCTACTCTTTGGGAAACTGGTGTACGATGGACGGTAACGTCGCTGGGGGTGGTGGTTGTGGTGCGTGGCTTGGGTCTGACCGGCTCCTCACTGCGCTCTCCAGATGGTGTAGAGAGGGGGCCACTATGGTGAGGTGTAAGAGGGTGACAGATCTCTTGGCCCTGTTTGGTGTCATCGAGGGCACGGCTGGTTTGGAAGTCGCCGGCAGCAGATGCCACGTTGTTATAGGGCAGGGGCTGGGAACGTTCTTGCTTTCCCAATGAGATCTGCAGTGGTTTTCTCGCTCCTCTATCTCTCGTGGGTCAAAGCCTTTGAAGAGGCTTTCATCTTCCGGTACGCTTCCAGAAGGGTCTCCTCGATTAGCTGCAGGTCCAGGTTTTGGGTCAGCTGGCAGCTCTGCGATGGAATAATCAGAGTAACCAAAGTACATCTGAAAGATGTGCTGCCGTCTGGACCCACTAAACCTTCCTGCTGGGGTCCTGGAGGAGAAGTCACGGGGGCTGCACCGCGATCTCCAGTATTTACCAAAAGAACAGCACAGATTACCGCAATCACAGCTGGGATCAGAAATGCGAGAGCGGCTGCTTGATGGCAGAAGCAGTCATTCTCCATCCCGGGATCTTCCTAAACAGAGGGAGACATAAGGTGGTCAACGAAGCTATTTGGTCATCACAAAGGCAGCGGTCATACATTAAGGTATCATTAAGATCCAAAATCCAAACCTAACCCAAATTTTACCCAAAGCCATCGGTTTCTTTCTTCTTACCTCATAATTGCACTCGTAGGTGTCTTCTGGTGGGATGCAGCTATCATCTGGAAGATCATCAATGCAGATTATGTCTTCCTGTAAGAGAAAAGAGGATACAGATTTCAGATACAGCGATTTGACCCGGTGCAGTCAACCAAGACAACAGGGTGAAAACTGCAAATTGAGCCGCGATTGGTTACAAACCCCCAGCTCAGGTTATTTTACCCCAGGGGGTGACGCCCAATCTGCAGATGATCCAAATCCCATGTTGTTGTTGTGCTGAAGCTTTGCGCGGTAACATCACTCACCTGCAGGACATCTACTCCACAAACAGTGAAAAAGCTCGCAAGAAAAACAAGCCAAACGATCCTCATTCTCATCTCTATCGCTGAGAAATGGCTTTTGGTGACGCCGACTCATCAATCTGCAGCCTGCCACCAGTGACATCACAATGGCATCATGATGTCACTTGGCCGAATTAAAGTGACGGCGTATCTGTATAATGTCCCCACCAAACATTTCCACCCAGAAGAGAAACACAAGGTTTTTTGATGTTTGAAATCAGAACTGGGGTTAAATGAGTGAAACCTGTAAGCGCTGCAGGTCTTTAGCAGAAGGGGAAACCTTTTATTAGGCAGACATAGAAAAAGATGCAGCCTTACATAAGCTTTCAAAGCCTCAGCGGTCTCTTTTTCAGATTTGTCTTATTGGAATCGGCTACTATTATAATGATTTATATAGCGCCATCCTACTCCGCAGCGCTGTACAATGTGTGTTATTACTATTGATTTATATAGCGCCGTCATATTCATAAGCTGGAATGACATCACCCAAACAGCTGTTACTACCAACTACTTCTGCTAACGTTCAATCCATATTCTTGTAATGTACTGGCAGATCGGCCCCATCCGGCCCCCGTCTAACCTATAAAGACTCAAACCTTAATCAGTCGTTGATCTTGTGTTAGATTCAGGAGCGGTATGTCTATCCCATGCATGTTTAATCCCCTCACTGTATTACCCTCTACCACTTCTGCTGGGAGGCTGTTCCACTTATCTATGGCTCTCTCTGTAAAGTAAATTTGGAAACATGCTTAATTCCAAAACACGTTAAATCTTTTCTATGTCTGTAAAAATGTATTTTAGGGCTGCAACAACTAATCGATAAATCAATAATAATCGATAATGAAAATCGTTGTCAACCAATTTCATTATCAATCAGTTAAATCGATTTGTATCAGTGTGACTCACAGCACTTCCTACTTACCAGTCCCTCCCTGCAGTCACTGCCGATTGGCTGCATGGAGGGACAGGAAGAAAGAAAGAAAGGGGCGGGGCAAATCGGCAGTGACTGCAGGGAGGGGCAGGGAGAAAGAAAGGGGCGGGGTCAAAATTCTGGTTGGGCCCCACCCATATCCTATAGCGTCCACATGGCTCAATAACTCATCTAACTGTGAGTATAAAATTAATATTTAGGGGCAGTTGTGGTTGATGGGGTCTTTAGGGTTAATTTAGGGGCAGTTGTGGTTGATGGGTCTACTCTTCAGGGTTATTATGCTGAAGGACTGAGGTTTTTTAATTAATTTAATAAGTTTAACTTAAGGTGCAGTTTAGAGGTAAAGGGGGGCAAACTGAGGGGAATCTAAATCCTGGGGGCAGTAAAGATTAACCCTGTATTTATTTATAAAAGTATTGTGCTGAACGAGTCTGCAAAATCTACGAGTGGCATTATGGCATATCAGGGGGGTATACGGCATACCTGGGGAGGACGGAGTGACATATCTGGGGGTATAAGGCATATGTGGGAAGGGTGGAGTGGCATGTCTGGGAGGGCAGTGTGGGCTCAAATGTGCATAACTGGGGGGCAGGTTGTGAAATAAAAACAAGAAATACATTTTTATCAAAGTTTTTTTTTAATTCTACGTTGCTTTATTAAATTCTTTTAAATAAATGACAAATTTACATTTTTTTATCCGATTAATTGAAAATAATCGTTCGTGGCAGCCCTAGCGTGAAACATGTCATTTTTGTCATTTAACACAATCTTTTTTTTATTGATTTTAGTTGGTAGACCTCAAGGCTGAGCTTTTTAGAAAACAAGAAGAATTCAAGCAAGAGAAAATTTCCAAAGATGCTGGGGGTCTCCCAAAACCTAGAGCAGCTCCCAAGGTAGGTGCCATGAAATAACAATCCAGCTTGGGTGATTTCCAAGACAATAAACACTGGGAAGCGTAAATAGATCTTCAACAGATTTGGACTTTAAATCCCTTCACATTTTAGATGCTAAATGCTCGCAGCGTAGAAAATGTTTCACATGTTCTTAGTGTAACACAAATAGTTACAATGTTGCCCTAAAATGAATACATTTCCAAATGATAAATATCAATAATTAAGGAACGGCATAGTCCACACATTATTGTTAATTATTAATGCATTTTTACTGTATGCGGACTGGTTAGCGTCTACTCAGTGACAGTGTGTTTGTATCTAATGTAAGTGTCAGTGTATATGTATAGTGATTGTCAGTCGGTGTGTGTATGTATAGTGCCAGAGACAGTATGTCTACTGTATTGTAGTGCCAGGTTCAGTGTGTATAGTGAGTTTGTTTTATATCTGTATATTGTGTGGGAGTGTTTGTTCTTGGATAGGGCATTCATGTGTATGAGTGTGGTGTTAGCGTGTATGGTGTTGTGTATGTTATGGTATGGTCTTGGCATGTACATGAGCTTATGGTATTAGCGTATGTTAGTGTGTGTCTGTTACTGTATAATGTAAGCATGAATGTTAGTATCTGGTGTTAGTGGCACTTAGGAGATAGAAAAGAGGAGCAGGAGACCGCCTGATGGATTTGTGTTGCACCGGGTCCTTACGCATCACGTGACTCGCGCAAGCACGAAAGATGCGCCAGCGACAGAGCTTGGTTCTAGGTAGAATATATATATATATATATATAAAATAAAAAATATGATTGGGGGGAAAAACCGGCTCATAGATTCAAACCAAAATTGTCAGCCTCTGATTTAACCTGAAAGTTGGTCTGGAATGGACTTTTAATAACGTGGAGTACGGGAAGTACATTCAGCATTCCTGATAGATGTGATCATTACAATACATTGCCCATAGTAAAGATGCATTTGTGGTTGTTTTAATCTTTAAAACTTATTTATCTTATAAGTTCTATTAAGTATAAAACAAAGATTTGAGAAATGCTGTTGGCCCGCTGTAAGGTGTTACTCAAACACAAGACCTTCTCTTTCAGAAACCTAATATTTGGGTCAAGCAAAACGCGGGAGTTACTGGACGAGCCGAGAAAGATGTGGAAGAAAAGATCGAAGAGGAGAACACTTTGGAAAAATCCAAGTGAGAGCAGATTCTGAGAGCCGCTGTTTATTATAATTTGACCCTATGTGTTTGCAAATACATCGAAACCCTAAATATACCCTCTTCTTCTAGGCAGAAGCTGGAGGAGAAAGCCCAGCTGTATGAGAAAATGACCAAGGGAGATTTTCCTGGTAAGACCATCAGATCCACCAGCAATGGTTTTGGAATATGATTGAATGCTGGTTTTCACAGGTCTGTTTATAAAATATGTGCTGGCCCCTATCCAGTCACAGAAAAACCCAACAAACATGCCTTTCAAGTACATTTTAGGGTACATTTTAACTGAACCCGTTCGTAAGCGGCTGGGATCCTGTAGAGTTCAATGTGACGTCTATCGGCCTTTGATCAGCTTGGTAATTAGTGCGTTCCTCAGGTCCGCCATGTTAGATGACCTCCGTCTGGCTGTTCTAAATATTTACGAGCCGACAAGTTGCCCAGGAAATAGAGCTCTTTATTATGTCTTTGAGCTCGAAAAAGCTTCATAACATATCGAAGCCTGGCACTACGGTCGGCGTTAAATCGTGTATTTCCATGGTGAAAGCTATTGAAATTACAAAAACCTTGTTTGCATTTAATATTTTCTGATCCTTAATAATCAAAATACCACCACTAAAATTGGGGCATTCGGTAACATTTTTATTTTTGTTACGTTCTCTTGTAAGAGTCTCTGAACTTCAATTAGCCATTTTGTTACATCCGTCGCCGGAGCCCCTACTATAACTACTATAGCGTGTTGTTAGAAATTGCTGCGGCTTCTTCTAGACACAGCTGTCCCTTTTCATGTTTCTGAAGACGGCATCTCATTTGCCGTACTTCATGCATCGTCCTTTTTAACTTTCTCTTCTTGTGTTTTGAAGCAAAAGCATCAAAGCCTTGAATCGCAGCCCCTTTATTTGTTTCCATCACTGAAGTGGAAATGCGGCTCATTACTATCTCTTCATTTCTTCCTCTCGCGTCGATAAACACCTGACAGACGAGGAGACGGAGGAGCTGTACCTGGTGGATTTTGCTCAGAAGATTATAGAGAAGAGGAAGGAGGTCCGAGCTTTGTGTGTAGAGGCTAAGAAGAATAAAAAAGACGAGGATGAGGTTTCTGATCTGCCGATCCCCGCTCCCCAGGATCCCAGCGAAGAATGGTTTGTCAAAATATGGCATTGTCCCAAAACTATATAATATTATAAATATATGTATGTATTATATATATATATATATATATGTGTGTGTGTGTTTATATATATTTTTTTTTTTATTTTTTTTATTTCTACTTAATGGCAAATAATATCCTAAAAGAACTGCTACATATTTTGTTGTAAAAAATCACATATACTTTTTTTTTGTTCTTTAAACCTATTAACAACCTCTCCCAAGTACCATTATTTTTTTTATAATATCCCTCAGCAAATTTCTCTTAGGAATATAAACAACCCCGTGTTTTCATTTTAAAGCTGGAATATACTGTAAAAAATAAATTTCATATACATTTATTTTCTTTATAATGATCTAAGATTGTTATGGCATGCTATATTTTTTTTTTGCTATTAGGGTGGATTACGTTGATTCGTTGGGCCGATCAAGACGCTGCATGAAGAAAGATCTACCTTCTCTTTTGAAAATGGACAAGGAACTGCAGGGGAAGAGGTGAAAACTCAACTGAAATGTTTTTTTACACATTTACAATATTTTCAAATACTAATGTTTAGTAAGGAGGGATTCAAAAGTCATATAATGTCCTCCTCTGTCATTGATGCAGTAAGACACAGCACATTCTGTCTTCTCCTCGGCACGGTATTGCTATCTAATTGGCTTTTTAGCTCTGGACATTTTGCCGAACAGTTGGTGAAATAGAATAGGAGCACCTACAGGTTCTTTAGAAGGACCGTCAAAATCTTGTACCTCTTGTAGACCACAGGAAGAAGAGAAGACTCTCTTGTCGGAAGACATGAGGCGAGAGATGCAGAGAAAGCAATGGGAAAAGGAAGAAGAAGAAGCCATGAAAAGGCCAATGGGCCCCATGCATTATCAAGATATTCAGGAAAATGGTACATTACCCGTTCATTCCCCGGATTCTAGGAAACGGATTCTTTTATGAATCGAATACTGTTATCTTACAAAATAGCTTTGTTAGATTTGGTGGTCTTGGCATTAAATTCTGTGCTTTTGGACCCATAAAGATAGTTAACTATAACAAAACACAGATGGTTCTTATATAAGATGGCCTCATAAAATTTAGCTTTATCAAGCATTCTCATAAGCTGCTATATATATATATATAATATAATCAGAAATGTGTTGTGTTGTTGACTCAGCTTGTACAAGTCTCGGAATTTATTTTGGGTGTTTTTGCAGAGGCCAGGGAGCTTGGCGTTGGTTATTTTGCTTTTGCTCGTGACGAAGAGGCTCGTCGGAAGCAGATGGACACTCTAAATATGCTTCGTGATCAGGTAAGTCACCCTCTGACATTCTTGGTGATCCGCTGCCAGGAGAAGAAGGCCCAGGCAAAGAGGATTGAGGGCAAGCAAGCAGAATGTTCAGCTTGATCACCAACTCAACGCACCAACTAAAGAATCAACTGTATAGGACGCTTGCAATGGGCATCGCAACAATAATTTAACCTTTTGTGACTGGATGTGATACTTTTGAGATGCTTTTTTTCACATTTTGTAAGGTACCTCTAACTCAGCCGACATCTTAAACCTTTGTGAAGTGTTTTTACCAGTCCACAGGTTTTGAATTACCTCCGTTTTACCTTTTTTTCTAACTTTGTATCTTTAGTATAAATCACACAGGGCATTGCCGAAGCAATATAAATTATTGTGCATGCTCAGATAAGAGAGCAAAACCATATCGCAGAAAATCTTACCTGAAAAAAGTGCGCTTTTGACAGGTTCATATTGAGCTTTTTCGATTTTGGGCCTTTGATTAGCGCTGCTCAGGAGATCCACACGGTGGATTGAGACGCACGTCTCATCTTTTCTTTGCTAGACTGAAGATCAGAGGCTGAAGCGCGAGCATCTGAAGGCAAAGAGGAAAGCCATGCTACAGGCGCGGCTCTCCAAATTACGGCAGAGAAAGAAGCGAGCGAAGGGAGAGGGGGCAGAAGATGAGGGGGCAGTAGAGGGTGAGTGTACATCATCTAAACACATTGATGACGATACATAGGGCTCGTGGTGGATCCAGAGACTAATCTCAGGAAGGGCATTCACTATAACATGCAGACACTCACACTATCACACACACATACTAACACATCCAGTCACTCATGTTAACATACATAAACACACACACACATACTAACACACCCACAAACACAGCTTCATAGTAGGTGATCTGTTTTTGTTTTCTGGACAGCTAGTCTTACACCGCACCCTAAATACTGTTTATTAGAGGCGGTTTATTGGTCGCCTTTTTGTGCCTATCATTCTTATGTATTGCTGGGTACTAGTATATTTTTAGTACATTTTAATAAATCACCTTGTGTTTCTTTAGATTTTTTATTTGTCTTTAATGCTATTTGTGTTTTTAGGTGAAGAGGACCTGATTGGACCCGAACCTTTGGAGCCGGAGAAGGTGACTGTGCCGGAGCCTAAAGTAGAGGTTGTTGTTGAGGAGAGGAAGGACAGTAAGCCGGGCGCACCCCATGTCCGAGAGTGGGACCGAGGCAAAGGTGGGTGCTGGAATGATATAATCCTAAACAGATTCTCAACCGTTAAACATATTCATTTGGAAGATACCCCTGACAATGCAGTGACTGCCACTGGAACCTTGTGATTGTGTAGGGCTTGCTGGTTTGTATGGTTTCCACAGACTAATCCGTTTAATGTTTCTGCTAAGCCTATAGCACAAAAATGATAGAATGTCCTGGAAAACAAACAAGGAGGGAGCTTGTCTTATGTTTATTTTACAATCTCTCTGTAAACCATGTTCTCCATCTACACACAAATCAGATGGGCTCAGCTAAAAACCAAGGAGACAATGTCTCGGGAAGCCACGTCTTTTAACATTTCATGAACGCATAACCTACAAGACTTTTTGTACTAATGAGGAATGTTATGACATCTTGAAAATTGCACCACAGTGTTACCTGAAATATTTTTTTAGGTGTTCTTGCAGACTTTTCATGTTAAATTGTACTAACGTTAACATGTAACACAACCACTGTCATCCTCAGAGTTCACATTTGGGCATTGGTCTAAAACCCGGTCTGACCTCCGAGACGAGCGGGATCCCGAGTTTGCGCCACCAACATTTTATGCTTCAGAGCAGAAGAAATCAGAAAGTTTCCAGAACAGGAAAAGGAATCCTCCGGCTTCTTCCAAAGAAAGATTTGTCGGCCCGGATTCCACAGAAACTCTGTATCCTCCGCAGCAGCAGCCCGACGCAGCCAGAGGTGCAGCTTCAGATGAAAAGAGTCTGGATGACTTATTGTCTTACTATAGGCGGGTGACCTGACCCATCCAGCGTGGTCGCAACCAATGAACAAGGAGCTTTCACAACGCAAATTGCATTTCGATTTGATTTAGTATGGTTTGTCATTTAATATTATTAAAGGAAAAAACAAGAAATACTTTTCCCAAAGTAATATGTTTATGTGTTATCAAATTTTAATATTTCTTTCTATTCATCATTCATTTTTAATGAGCCCTTTATAAGGGAACTTGCAGAGTTTGACTCAACCTGCTGAGTTGCGATGGAAAGCATAGAAACTCCGAGATTTACAAACTATCTTGTGACGGCTCAGTAGGGAAGTCAAAGAGCCGTAACAAAAGTCAACTCAACCCTTCAGGAGAAGACAAGCTGACCCAGGACTACGCAAATGCTCATTAAATGAAAAAGACTGACTTCTGAACCGGGTATCTATAAAGTGATAAGAATAGTTACTTTTTTATGTGTTACCTACTTCTGACTTAATTCAGTGGACTTTAACTTGGTCTACTTGGTCTATATTGAAAATAAACCTCTCCACCTGGAATGTCCCATCACAAGGAATCACTTTTGCAGCCATCACTATTATTTTTTATTGATTTAAATGACATAATTTTCCTTGGTGATGTACAATGGGAAAACAGGACCTAACCAGTAGCGAATAAAAGGTGGACAACAGCCCCACTCAATCGAGCGTACAATCTAAACGGAGGAGAGACTCTATGAATGTATTATCTCGCCAGAAGATGGCAGCAAATCTCTACTGCGAATGGGCTAGAAAAGCAGCATTTCTAACATTCATATTTTAATAGTTACTGTAAACTAACCTCGCAAAAGAAAATAGTTGAACTTTGACACTTAATAATTTAGGGCTAGTTGCGAGTGGCTGTTGAAATTCCCTTTTGTTTTGGTCAGACATGCGACATCACCTTTCAACTTGGTATGCAAGTGAATTACTGTATGTATTGGATTGGGTGGTTTTACATATGAACTCACAGTGATGTCATATCACAAAAGCAGGAAATGGATTCTTATTACAACATTTACTCTTTGATTCAACAGAACATCTCTTGATCTAGAGAGTAATTGCATAGAGTTACAGATTAAGATCCTAATTTAAGACGACAGCGTGTAAAGAGCTAATCTTGGTGGTGGTTCTTCGAGTAACCAACTTCAGCTGCCAGATGCTGATACTGCCCAAGTGGGCTGTAGCAAGACATTATTATTATTTATTGTTTTATATAGCGCCATCAAATTCCCTAGCGCTGTACAAGACATGGCAGCTTACGCTGGGTACTCCTGCGGGTCAAGTGAATTTGCAACATTTAACTGATGAATTCCTGAAGATTTTATTAACGCTAAAAATTATTACAGAGGGAATGCTACGGAGTCGGGTAAATTAGGAGAGGGTATGGAGTGAAATACGGTAGTCTGGACTTTTAGGATAGAGGGTTAGTGCATGGAGGGCGATAACCAAAGATAGTTGATTATTACCTTAACAACATATGTTGGTTGTATATGTTGATGTATTATAAAATAGTGTATAATATACCTTTAGAGGGGGGCCCCCTGTTCATTTTTCCCAGGGCTTACCTTTTCTCATTCACCTTTCAGATCTTCCCAAAGGCCGTATTGACCTTTTCACTGCAACCTCAATAAAGTAACCGTATAATAACATACTGATCCCCTGCCAGCATTCAGCTCATCGTCTATGCCTTTCCCCAAATATTTATACTACAAATGCACAGTTAGCAAACAGGGAACGGCTCAATTAAAATACTTTATTACCCTGAAGACCCTATTTGGTAGCAAACCAAGCTGCAAATTCCTTAAACGCAGGGTGCTAATTGGTCCGTTCTTCATCCACCTGACACCTTTTTACCAAAACAATATCACATCTCACTGCTTTTACAGATTTTATATTCTAAACAAAAGCATTAACCCTTTTGTTCCTAACGATTCCTACATGACATGACATTGTCCATGTCAATGCCTGTTACTGTAGAGCGCCGAGTTATGGAGTGGGTCGAGTGGAGGACCCACTCCATAACCCAAGTCTCAATTCCTTGGATTCTAGTGAAGGGAGCACAAGATCTTTCATGTGATCCATAGTTATAGTTAATGATGACACAGGGAAGTGGTGTCCCTTCATTACTTGGGACAGTAGTGGTATACGTACATTTCAGATATGTGCTTCCTCTATTCTTGAGTATAAGAATGAGAAAATGTTTCCATTTTCAGGGGCATGCACCATGATGCACCATGATGGAAGCCTGCAAGAAGAAGAAAGGTAACTGATGGGGAGAGATAGTATAGACTAGATAGAAGAAAAGGGGGAGGTAGAAAAGGAGAAAGATAGAAAAAGAGGGAACAATATTGAAAAAGGGATTACAAATGAATAAGGGGGGATAGGGAGAAAAATGACAGATGAGATAAAAAGAGATAATAAGATGGGTTGAAAGAAAAATGAAGAGAAAGCGGATAGATGAAGTGAAATAGGATTAGAGATGAGACATAGAAAAAAAGGGATAAGGGGAAAGGGTGGGGAGATAGATCAAAAGAAAGGCGAGAGATAGTAAAAGGAGGAGAGAATGAGGGAAAGAGAAGGGGAGAGATAGGGAAAAGGGGAGAGATAAATATAAATAGGAGAAGAGCTAAAGGGAAGGGAAAAAAAGGAGGGGATAGATAGAGAGAAATGGGGGTAATGAGAAATGGGAGAGATAGGCAGAAAGGGGATAGATAATGAGATAAGGGGATTATGAGAAAGAGGAGAGATAGAATGTGTTTGTGTTTTGAAAATGTTTGTATGTTAGTGCAAGTATGTCTAAAGGCAACCGAGTGTGTGGCTGCAAGGGCAAGTGTAAGTCAGGATGTTTATGTGTAAGTGCAAGAGTAAATGTGTATATGTGTGTATTCTGACAGTATATCCATTGCTGTCATAAAGGAAAACTGCAACACAAAGCAGGTTTGACAGCAAGCTGTTCTAACAATTATTTATCATACAGTTTGCATGAAACTCATTGCCTACATCGCACCCAAAGGGTCAAGTAGTAGTCTTTACAGTAGGGGGCGCTGGCAAACCATTCCTGAGATCCAAGACCCTTTTCTTACAGTAAATTTATCGAGAATTGATTGGATACTTTGCTTTTTTATCCATTCAGTGCTGCGTGGATTAAACAGTATATTGATATTATATATAAGATATGGTATATATATATATATATACTATATATATATATATATATATATAATTTTTGATAAAACACTTGGAGCAGAGGACTGAAATGTCTTCATTTTGACCACCAACTTAGAACTTTGACTTCTGAATATAAATGCTTGTAAGCGCACATTAGCTTACATTTGGATTTGTGAGGTCGGTTCTGATGTTGGACGAGACGCTCAGCTCTCAATCCCTGTTCCAGTTCATCCCAAAGGTGTTCGATGGGGCCGAGGTCAAGGCTCTGTGCAGCCGGGCAAGTTCTTCCACCCCAAACTCATCCAACTATGTCTTTATGGAGCTTGGTTTGTGCGCTGGGGCTCAGTCATGCTGGAACAGGAAAAGGTCTTCCACAAGCTGTTTCTAGTTAGAAGCAGAGCATTTTCCAAAATGTATGTTCCCTTCAGCATACCAAGACATTACGAGCCGGGCGTCTCATCCAATATCAGTGCCTGACCTCACAAACGCTCTACTGGATGAATGGGCAAAAATTCCCACAGAAACTCTCCAAAATCTTGTGGAAAGCCGTCCCAAAAGAGCGGAAGCTGTTATAGCTGCAAAGGGGGGATCAGCTACATATTAATTTCTATGTATGCAATGTCATAAAAGTCCTGATTATTGTAATGGTCAGGTGGACTAATACTTTTATATATATATAGTGTAAATATATTGTAAGCTCTCAAGAGCAAGACCATCTTTTCTCCCAATACCAGTGTGTCTTAATATGTTATTTTCAACTTAATGCTATTGTTAATTCTCATTCCTCCTATTGTAAAAGCACTTCGGAATTCTCAGAATATCATTTTAATGTAAAATATGAACATTTTGATCCTATGTCTTTTAAAACTCCTACCATCCTGCCAGCTTATCCGGTGCGTCTTTATCCTGGAACCACATCCAGCCACCTCTATAAAAACTGTTCTTATCCAGGTGTACAACAAGTGGAGATCAACCTCAATCTTCTCACAAGCACAGAAACAGATGACTCAAGAATCAAAGACGTTCAGAGACCCTTTCTTCCAGAGAGCTTCAAGTTTTAGTGAGGCGAGTCTCTGGAGAACATTGCCTCAACCAGGCTAATGCCCACACATAACATAGTGTCTGGATATATGACCTGTAATTTATTTAACCATTCCTTCCAAAGAGCTGAGAACACAGAGTAATGCATCAATGTTCTCAGGGACGGTCTTGGCACCAGGCATCGAAGACGGCTGCTCGGGGAGCATGAATCACTGGTGTGCTGGGCAGTGGGATATTCTTCCTCAAGAGAAGAATCCAAATTGGTGGCAGCTCCCGGACCACCGGACCATGAGCTGAATGCCCTGTTAGCACCCAAATCCCAACTACCTTCCCGCTGATGCCCTCCTTTCTAGGAGCTCGGAATGTTTGCTGGCTATGAATTGTGTAAACACCCACTACTGGTGTAAAACATATATAAAACAATAACACTACATAAAATATGAGAAAATGGGCTGGGGGTGTAAAAGAGTATTCTTGCCTTGGGTGCCATTTGGTGAAGCGATGTCTTCTAAGGACATTCTTCTAAGGACACTTGGCTTCTGCTTTGTTATAGATGTCTGTGGCTGCCTAAGGGTTAAATCATGCACACAATTCACAAAACATCACCATTTCTGCTGATATTCACGAGACTGCGGTAGATGGTTAATGAGTGTTAATTTGTATGGCATTCTCTGTAACGTCGTTAATCAAAAACATCTAATCTTGAAAGTGGATTCTGTTCAGGACGCTAATTAATACAAACTAATTATACCGCTCGGCTGTTATTTTATTAAACATTTTTAAGAGAAGAATTGATTGTAACTGACAGCGAGGTTGGAAGTATCCTTCAGAGCTTTGTCTTGGCCTGAGATATAAAATCACTAGGACAGAGACAAATTAAAGAAGGTCTGTGACTTTCAACATCATCAGGTGGGTGTTACAATGTATATAGCTTCGGGCAAAGACAGGAGAAGACCATATTCTTGAATGGTCTTTGGTTTCTTTGTAAACACCTTGGGGTATCATGCGTTATTCCCTCTGCAAACTCGTTACATTAACCCATTCAGCAACAGTCTTTAATCATCTTGTGTGTTTATTGGCAATGACCACAAGCCCCAATTCTAAGATGCAGCAAAAGATCATGAGGCTTGTAGAGCATGGCTTGTGTCTACCTGAGCCACCAAGCATCCTAACATAATTTTTTGGGTTCGCATTTCAGAATCTGGTCTCAATTATCCTGTATTTTAAAGCATTGAGTGCAGTGCTAACTGCTGCTTCGTTACATCCGACGGATTCCAGAATTTCTGCAAATCTGCAGAATGTTTTCCAATAAATTAGCACCTCCTCTCAATGCATCTCACAGCTCCGTACTGCATTAAACTTCCCGTAGTCTGTCAATGTCCCCACGTATCGCTATGAATAATTAGCTTCTGCCAATGGCTAATGGTTCTAATGCTTGAGAATTATTGCCAGAAGCAGAGTCGGTGCTGGGTTGGTGACCCAGACCTGCGTTGATATGTGAGTCGAGATCTTCTTGTAGCCGCTGCTGCTGCTGTTGTGTTACGTCCAGACGCCAAAGTTGACGAAAGCAAAAAATGTGCAATTAAGCCTTCCTATCACCGAGATAATGAATCAGTTTAACAAAGCAATTAATCTGTAAAGTATCCCACCCCCTGAGGAAAATAATAAAAACAGAGGCTACACCAGAGTTAATTGACGGAGTTAATTAATAAAGAAATTGGACTCCATTGACAACTTATAGGCCAAGAAAGCTGACTGTGCTTCACCGGTAAAGACTAAGCAAGTAACTTTGCATAATGATACTGAGTATCTAGGTGTACTTCCAATGTTCTCATTCAACGTAATATCGGAAAGCTAGCATGTACATCTCCAAACGATGTAATGGGTTCTGGGTATGGTGGCTTCATAGCCTCTCCACCCATTGCCATTGCCAATTGGGTCCACTTCCAAATTGAACTGATGAGTGTCTGGTGACGGACCTTCAGTAGATGTAATATTTCTAAAACCATATATACAAAATCAATTAGATTTTGGCATGAGTCTTAAGACCCCCATAACAGCTTCTAACACACAGAGACCCTCACCAGCACTCAATGAAAAGTGTGGATTTAAGACATTTAATTTGCTCTCTTTTTGGAACATGCAATTTAACTAAGGAACCCTAAGTTGTTCTGTGCCGGGGCAGAAAAGGGTTAATGAAACAAATATCCCCTTTTTTTTCACTTTATTGCTGCCCATCCCAACAATAAGAGGCACACAAAGGAGAAATATCGTTTTCCCTCCTACCGCTTCATCTAATGGAAGTTTTACGACTGCACGAGGATCTCTCCTGCATCGCGCACGGCAGCTTCAATAATCGTCTGGCAGAGCCTGGGGACCAAGAAAGTAGCAAATAAATCCAGCGTTTTATTCTGGGCTTCCGTCTTGCCCTCTGGAGGTGAGGAGAGAATGTTTTTTTTTTTTTTCAATTCTCCGTTTATTGAAAGTAAAACATAACAGTGCACAACGTCACAGCAGTGTAAGGCACAGTGGAAATAGGTATAAGGCACAACTATAGGAACAGCAGCAGTCCGTACAAATGTAATCCCAGGAGACAGGTACATCGGAGCGCCAGAGGACACGGGATCACAGTGGTCGGGCTGAAACACGTAAAAGACATGCCAAATACATAGTGCAGCGCTTCATAAGTATGGAGCAACCAATAACGAAGACCACGGAAAAAATAGTACCCAAAGAGAACGGAGAACTACAGAATAGGCATAGACCAGGCTGTAACAGAGCACAACCGTGAGGCCTGGGCACAAGGGGTACTTGGTCAGAACAAATTAAACCCAACCGAACCTTGTGTGGCGTGTAGTCAAAACAAATAAAAAGGAAAACAAAACAAAAAAATGGTACGTGAGCATAGACCTGAGGAGAAAGGAAGAAACAACGAACAGACTTAGATCAAAGGAGAAACCGGGCGAGCATCCAGTGAGGAAACATAGGAGCGCCAATAGAACCACTTAAGCTCCACAGTATGGTCCTGCCCTCTAGAGGCACCCGAAAGGACCTCCATCTGGTAAATGAATTCCACCCGGTTGAACCAGGCAGAAATAGAGGGGGGGGTGACGGACTTCCAGGATCTAGGAAGGGTGGTGAGCGCAGCGCTAATCAAATGAAATTTAATAGAACCCTTATAAGCATGGTACGGGGCCGAGTTGTAATGCAACAATATAGAAGCCGGGGTGGCCGAGAACGAAGGGTCAGACACCTCCCGAACAACCGCAGCCACCCTGTTCCAAAAAGGCTTAATAGCAGGGCATTCCCACCAGATGTGGAAAAGGGAGCCAGGATGAGAGTTACACCGCCAGCAAGTCGGAGAGACTTGGGGCAAGAATCTATGCAAATCAAGAGGGACCTTATACCAACGGGTAACAATTTTGAAGAGGGTTTCCTGAACTCTGCTGGACACAGTCCCCTTATGCACAATCAGAAGCATTCGCTCCCACTCCTCTAGGGAGAGGGACAAACCCAGATCACCCTCCCAGAGGCTGAAATAATAGGGCTTAGTAATGACCGCCGGCGCAAGCAGGAGGGCGTATATAGCAGAAAGCAAGTGCGGAGGCTCCAGTGACTCGAGACACAATTGCTCAAAGGCAGTAGGAGGGCGGGTACCGCCCGCCAAGGCCCCGGTGGAGGAGAGGAAGTGCCGCAGTTGGTGGTAGAGGAAAAGAGTCAGAAAAGAGTAAGACGTGGACCCCGTCAGCTCCGCCAAGGGTTTAAGAGCAGGGCCACGCATTACATGGCACACTCGGAGAACAGAGACGTCAGCGGGCGTAAAGGGCACTAAGCGGGCAGCAACACGTCCCGGAGCAAAGTCGGGATTACCCGAAACGGGGAGCATGGGAGAAGGGACCGACGTAAGACCCCCCGCCCGTACCACATGGCCAAGGGCCTTCAGGGTGGGGCCAATCAGGGGATGAGGAGCATGCGCGACACAACGCTGTGGGTTGGGGATCCAAGGGAGAACAGCAATCGGACAGGATAAAGCGGCTGCCTCCACAGACACCCAGAGGCGACTCGCACCAACAGACCACTCGACCACGCGACGGAGATGAGCCGCCCGCCAGTAGAGTTCCAAATTGGGGAGTCCCATCCCACCCAGCGTCTTAGGTCTCGTCAAATAGGAGAAAGAAAGGCGAGGCGGTTTGCCCTTCCATATGTAGCGGAGAAAGGCACCATGACATTTACGGAAATAGGACCGGGGAAGAAAGATAGGTAGCGTTTGGAAAAGATACAAAAAGCGAGGGAGAACATTCATCTTCAAAACACTAACCCTCCCAAACCAGGACACATGAGGGAAAGCCCACCTATGGAGGTCAGCAAGGAGGGTGTCTAAGAGGGGATCAAAGTTGAGAGCCTTAATCTTAGACAAATCCGCGGGGATAAGGACCCCCAAGTATTTAATAAAATCTTCCTTCCAACGAAAGGGCATAGTGGCGCGGATATGGTGGGAAAGTTCCGGGGTCAAGCGGAACCCCATCACCTCAGACTTGGATAAATTAATCTTGTAGTTAGATATGGAGAGGAAGTGATCGAGGACCGATAGCAGCGCAGGGAGGGAACGACCTGGATCAGTCAGCGTCACCAGGACATCATCAGCGAACAAGGAGATCACATGAGAGCGACCAGCAACTACCACACCTGAGATGTCCGGGTGAGCACGGACCGCCTCCGCAAGGGGCTCAACCACCAGGAGGAAGAGGAGGGGAGAGAGAGGGCACCCCTGCCGCGTGCCGTTAGCGAGAGCGATCCGATCAGACTGAATGCCATTAACGGTAACCCTAGCAACCGGTGAGGAGTACAGGGCACGCACACACGTCAAGAATCTAGAGCCCAGGCCAATACCCTCCAGCACCCGGAATAGAAAGGGCCAGGAGACCCGATCGAACGCCTTTTCCGCGTCCATCGAGGCCAGTACCAATGGGGTGCCAGAGTGGTGGGCGTGCGCCAACAAGTCAATAACCTTAATCGTATTGTCGCGTGCCTCCCTCCCCGGCACAAACCCCACCTGATCCGGGTGAATCAGGCCAGGCAGAAGAGGCCGGAGACGGTTGGCGAGCACCTTCGCAAACAGCTTAACATCGACGTTGATCAACGAAATCGGCCGGTAACTGCTACAGAGGTCTAAATTCTTATCAGGCTTAGGGATCACCACGATGCTGGCATCAAGCGCCCTGGGGTCAAAGGGCTCACCCCTGGCGATAGCATTAAAATGGGACACCAAGTGAGGGCCTAGGAGTGGGAGAAACTTTTTATAGTAGATGGCAGTGAAGCCATCCGGTCCCGGGCTTTTACCGGAGGGGGAATTTTTAACCGCAAATTCAATTTCCGACAGAGAAAGCGGATCCTCCAGGGCCGCCCTATCCTCCGCTTTGAGAATCCTGGTAAGGTGCGCGGATAAAAAATCGGAGGTGGCTGCATGAACATCTAAACCAGGGTGTGGGTCAGAAGGGAGGTTGTAAAGAGACGAATAGTATTGTTGGAAACAGTCAGCAATTTCATGGGAATGAAAGTGAAGCTTATTATGGCGATCCCGGATCCTAGTCAGGTATGTCTGAGCCCTCTTCGCCCGCAGGGCTCGCGCCAATAGTTTGCCCGGCTTATCCCCAAACTCATAGAATAAGTGTCGCGTTAGCAGAAAATTACGCTTGATGCGCGTATCGAGCAGAGACGCCAGGCGAGTGCGAAGGGTGGTAAGTTGAAGCTGCAAGGCCGGGAGGAGAGTAGCTTTATGACGTAATTCAAGGAGCGCTATCTGTCTAATCAAAGAGAGTATAGCATCCGAGTGAGCACGCTTAGCAGCAGCGCCCATACCGATCAGGCAACCCCTCACAACAGCTTTGTGGGCCTCCCAAACAACCGTCGCAGGAACATCAGGAGTGGAATTTTCGGAGAAATAATCAGTTATGTGGGAAGATAAAGCAGACACATTATGGGGGTCATCCAACAACGACTCATTAAGCCTCCAACTCCACCGGGGTCTGGGAAGAGCAACCAGAGAGAGCCTCATAAACACCGGAGCATGATCGCTGATAGTAGAGGGACCAATCACAGCAGAGCGCAAAAAGGAGAGGTGGAAATGGGAAAGGAAGAAGGTATCGATCCTGGAGTACGTAGCGTGGGGGGCGGAAAAATGGGTATAATCCCTCTCTCCAGGGTGCAGGGTCCGCCAAGCGTCAATAAGTTGGTTGAATTTAAGGTGTTTGAGGACCCTACGAATGAGAGAGTACGGAAGATGCGACCGACCAGAGGAAGTATCCACCAGGGGGTCAAGCACCATATTGAAATCCCCACCCAGGACAGTAACCCCCTCCTGGAAGTCCGCCAATTTATTGAGTATTGAAATGATATAACGGCCCTGCGACTTGTTAGGGGCATAAAGATTAGCCAGAGTAACTTTCTGGGAGCCAATATAACCTTTCACAAATATACATCGCCCCTCATCATCCCTCCAGTCCTCCAAGAGGTGGAAACGGACCCTCTTATGTATAAGGAGAGCCACACCTTTAGTTCTCGAGGAGGCGGAGCTGGAGAAAAAGGAGTGAGAAAAGTTCCTATCCAAAAGTCTATGCTCATTGCCCTGCTTAAAGTGAGTCTCCTGAATAAAGGCTATGTGAGATTTAGAGGAGCGGAGAAAGGAGCAAAGTTTGGAACGCTGTTCCGGTTTATTTAAACCCCTTATATTAAGTGTCACAAATTGTAAGTGATTAGAAGACATAGTGAGATCGGACAATGTACCAAATTAGGCGAAAAAGCCACCACAGGTCAAACAAATCAAGAACAGAAAACAAAAAAATACAACAAGAGAAGAAACATATACGTGAAATGTAGTGCATGGAGTGTAAATAGGCCATAGGATAACCTATCGTAGCGACAAGGAATGTCGACAACGGTGAGCCGAGGGACTGCAGAGAGTCCCCAAATCACTGTCCCCAGGAGGACAGGGGCGCTCGGGGGGGGGGAACCCACGAGAGCGATAGAAAAGAAAGGCTAGCCAGAAAGGAGGGAAAGAGAAAAGGAAAACAAGAAAGGAAAGAAGGAAAGGAGGGCATCTGCTCCACCGTCCGAGAAAGCAGAAACATAAAAGACCCCAGCCAGACACAGGGGTAGGAGAAAGGGAGCCAGGAGGAAAAATGAGCGAAAAGAAGGGGGAATGGGCGGTATGTCCGGGCACAAAGCCCAAAGGTAAGGGCGAGGGCAAACCTGAGAGCCCGACCAAGACAGCCGAACAAGGCAGACAAGGCCGCCGAACAGCCAACCCCCTATGTGCGTGTGTCGTGCGTGTGAGGAGTATCGGACAAAAACGGCCGACATAGAGGGGGCCACCTCCAAAGATGGCGGCGCCCCAAATAGTGGATACAGAAAATATATGCGACTAGCGGAAAAAAAAGGAAATCACTGAAAAAAACACAGAATGGCCGACGCGCAACGAAAACGGCGAAAAACAATAAAGAACAAAAAAAAACGAAATACGAAATACCCGAGCAGGACAACAGCACCAGTCCATGATACCGGAATCAGGCAAAGTCCAGTGTGCTGAAGGACCAAAACAGGCCCGAGCGGAGAACGTCTCACGACGAAGGGTAAAGCGTCCAAATACAGCCGAGGAAGAAGATGCTCACGCGCAGCCGGTGTCAACTGGAGCCGCTGGGGTACGACGGGTCCTCCTCCTCCGGTTGGAGTGCTGGATCCATGAGGCAGCCGGGTCCGACAGAGGTGGAAGGATAGCAGGAGCAGCTTCCCAGTCGGGGACATCCAAAACAGGTAGGTGGAGATCCTCCAAAAAAACCTTCAACTCACCCGGGTGCCGCAAGGTGAAGGTGTCGCCGTCCCGGCGGGCAATCAACATAAATGGAAACCCCCACTGATAGGGGATGGCGGCTTCCCGGAGCGCTGCCGTAAGGGGCCTCAGCGCCCTGCGCTTCTGAAGAGTGAGCGGGGAGAGATCCTGATAGACTGAGAGCTTTTCCCCCTCATATTCCACAGTGCCGGCGGTGCGACAGGCCTTCAGCACCGCCTCCTTGACCGTGTATTCATGAAAGCAGCACACCACATCTCTAGGAGGAGAAGATGGAGAGCCCTTCGGTCGCAGAGCACGGTGGGCCCTGTCGAAATGAATAGGTGCATCATCCGGCAGCTTAAGGAGCGCGTTAAACACCGACTGCAGCGTCTGGCGAATCATCTCAGGAGGAACCGACTCAGGTAGGCCGCGTATGCGGAGATTATTCCTCCTGCCCCGATTATCCAGGTCCTCCAGCTGGCGTCGGAGTTGAAGAATGGATTCTGTGTGCGTGTGCAAAGTGGATGAGTGGGAATCAATACGGTCACAGGTGGCCGAGTGGTTTTCCTCAAGCGTGAGCACGCGGTCTCCCAGCTGCTTTAGATCGTGCTTGATGACCACGAGGTCGGCCCGGACTCCCTGGAGGGCCTGGTCCAACGAAGCATCGATCACGGCCACCAAGTCAGCCTTAGTTGGGAGTGCTTTTAGAGCCTCCTGCCACGATGGGCCAGCTGGCAACGAAGGTGGGTAGCTTGAGTCCTGGTCGCGAAGGCCATCATCCGAACACTCGCTAACCTGACTAGAGGGAGACGGCGCCATCTTGGGCTCTGAGTCGCGGGAGTCCTGGTCGTGCGGACCATGAAAAAACGACCGGACAGAAGGGTTAGACGGTCTGTCCCGCGTCCCCGAAGATCTGGGGGTAGCCCCCGCACGGTTAGTTTTCCCCATCGGCTGGGTCTGGCAGATGAAATAAGCGTAAAAAGCGGACGGTGAGCAGAGCTATCGGCTTATGCGGCCATCTTCCTTGAGCGCTAGCTCCGCCCCCCGTGAGGAGAGAATGTTAACCCTGAAATACCTGGGAGACCGTTTAAGCACCGTTACATTGTAAAGGCCACCAGATCTTCATCAGATACTGATACTCTCTCCTTCTGAAGAGATGTGGCAGGTACTCGGCACCATTAATCAATCAATGATCCATTTTCTTCTGTGTTACAAGAGGTCTCCCATTTTTGGATTATGAGTTCATGACCCAATCCCCGTATGGAGCAGCAAGGAAAAGAGCCATCAAAGGTAAAGGTATGATACTTAAGTGGACTTCTAATCTTCAACAAAAAAAGAACCTTGGCAAATAAGAAGTCAATGAACCAAAGTGTGACCTCAAGCCATGCTTGACCCATTTTCCTATGTAACCATATGTCCAATTGGTATTTTTCCCTGAACAGAGACATCAGAGTATATATGTTGGGTCAACATATCAAATTCCCTTGTCAAGAACAGGATTATTCATTGAATGTGTAAATATTATCAAGATCAGCTCAACCAAGGATGGAAAACACTTATTGGTTCACCCAATGGTACGTCCTTCGGTATGCTTCTCAAATGTTTTATGTTCTTTATGCTTCTACAAAGGATACATTTAGAATCAGCATTCCAGGCTGATTCCACCCCTAAGGATAGTGAGGATGAGAAATGGGAAGTAAATTTCCCTTTGCGTGGAAGAACCAACAACCTGGAACATCATGTCAGCCTCTTCTGGGTCTCACCAGTAATCAAAGAATATTTGAGGAGCTCCCGAATGGAAACCCACCACAAGGCAAACTATTAGGCTTTGTCTATTCTTCGACAAGCTGGTTCCAAACTCATCTGTACTTTATTGCACCCCTGACATCAGAAGTGAAACAGAAATGAATGGATATCATTATCTGCCTACGTTCTTCCTCCTTGGGAAATATGGCTGTTCCTGGTGACCAACACAATAGTTTTTTAATCTTTTCTAACACAAGGTCAACCTAAAAACTTCTCGCTCCCAACAATACTTCGCTTGCGATTTGAAGGACACTTACAAACAGATTGGGCCATCAACCCACTTTTCAGAAAGTTTTGATAAAAAATCATAAAAATGTTGAAGAAATGCCTCAGCCCCAAATTAACTGTTTGATCAAACTTTGTAGACAGGGCATTTATTCATAAAATAAGTGATTATTCATAATTAAGTCATGTAAGTGAATGACCAGTTGCATTTTTTTACACATTAAATAATGATTATACCCAAATCTAGGCGATCAGTGGTTCATTTGTTAACCCTTTTATTGTCTATGATATCTGACGGCAGATAAGACCCATTGGCCCGTCTTGTCTTGGTTTTGTCTTGGATTTAGGATAGCTTTCTGCCTATTCCATGCGTGTTTAAATTCTCTACTGCATTAGCCCGATGGGCTCTACCACTTCTGATGGGAGGCTGTTCCATTTATCTACCACCCTCTCAGCAAAGTAAATCTTTCTTACATGCTGTTTGAAGATGGGAGATCAAATATAAAAACACTTTATAGAAAAAAAGGGAATTTTAAAATGTGAATAATATAATGTATTTATATTTTAGAATGCAATTGAAATGTCCAATTCTGGAGTTTCTTGCCCTCTTTTAGCAACGAAAGAGTGGGATACTTTATTTGTCCTCCATGGTAAAGAAGAGCAGAATATGCTGTCTCTTGAAAACCAAAGAACAGTAATATTTTTACTTAGATGAGTATAGGTTATTAAAATATACAAAAAGGCAGGAATTCTCGGAGGATTAGCCGCAAATATTAGAAAATAAACTAAGAAACATCTCGCTGATTTTTTTGAAGGATCATAACCGCTCCCCCTGGAATCTTCTGTCAGATGTGCTTCAAATTAGATTATTTTATGGATCCACAAAGCCTGATTTACAGATATAGGTCAGAGGGGTTTGTACGCCACTCGCAATATGAAAATCATGTCGGGTTTAGATGCAGGCGCTGTATACTTTAACCCATCCAGTGCCATGGCCACGGCCAACACTTCTTGCCTCTTACAATAAGGCAGTTCAATGTTACTCGCCATGTTCAGCGTCTGGAATAAGCACAGGTAAAGGGGAACTCCTACTATTTTACTACCATTTGTGTTACTAGTACCATATTAAAAATACATTTTACAAAATATTGTGCTGTTTTCTCTATTAAAACAGTTTTTTGGATAATGTTTTCAGGCAGCTGCATATTAGCCATTTGTATAAGTTCCAAACAAAACACACTATGGAGGAATGGACTTCATTAGCATTGCCATAAAGAATCAGCTCAGTGTGGTGATGGAGCAGGGAAAGCCACCCAAAACATGGCTTTTTTTGGGTGGCTGGTAGCAATGGCGGCCCCCAGGTCTGCAGATAAAGCAATGTTATTGGAACAAAAAACTGTTTTTTGTCAATGCCGACCTACATTACTGTAAACAAGAAGAACATTTTTTTTTCATGGGACTTCTGCTTTAAGACGTATATATTCGCCCCATTTAGGCCATACACTCTTTGGGACATTGGATAAGAAATACCCATAAAGTTGTCTGTGAAGAGAGTAATATCAGTTGACTTGGCTTAGAACGATTGTAGTTGTTGCTAATGAAAAAGAGAACTGCCGGAAGTTGTAGGCCCTTACCGTCCTACGCAATGACCCCCTCAGCTGATGTCCTTTGTGATAACCTCATCCAAACAATACTCCGAGAAGAAGACTTCTTAGAAAAACTCATTTATTTCCGACCTTCTATTGATGTTATTGTCTGGTGTGAGACCTTTCCTTTCAATATGTCTTCCCACCTTTTCTCCTTCAGTGATAAGAAATTAAACTTGTTTAGAGAAGAATTCATGTTCTTCTCAGATAAATGAGCACAGGAGCCTCTGAGACATGAGAAGCCAGCATTAACTGATCAATGTGACACAGAGCACACAAAGCAATCAGGGGCGCTAGTGACATCCAGTATACAGCTCCAGCATCAGATAATGAGCATCTCTGATCGCGGTCTGTGAGGATCAGCAGGAATCCCTTATCTCCCTTTCTCGGTCATGGTGCTAATATACAAATGTGCCACTGGCATTTAAAGTGTCAGCGTTGACCATTATACAGTTGGAGATGGAAACATAGACCTCTTTGTGATGTGACTTCTGTAGACTTTTTAACCAATGTAACCTGGTCAACAGATGTCTACCCTACCCACCACCAATAGTTCATGTTTGATTTAAGCCTTTGCTCTCAGCCCGTTGTGTGTTTTTGATCCATTCACTTTTTTATTTTTAAGTAGGACAAGTCCATGGTTTTGAGAGCCTGAGTGTTTTGGGTTGAGGAGCAGGATAAGGAAGAACAGTACTGCTTTGGTCAGGAAAGCCATATTGGGTCTTTATCTGATGTTGCAACCCAAAGCCACCCAACCCTAATATTATAAAAGGAAACGATCTCCTGTCCCTTCCAATTAGACGTTAGGGTCACCTCTGGTCCTCCAAAATTGTCCCAAAAAGGGACCTCAAGGGATCTCAAACAGATTCATTCACATGTGTCCCTCGCCATAAGAAAAACAGATTTTTACATTAAGTTCCAGAGATATTTCTTTATCTCATATGTGTTATTTTAAGTGGTTACATTACGTTGCACTTATTTATAAAGTGCCAGCAGATTCTGTAGCTCTTTACAATCCAAGTCGGTAGAATACATTTACAATCATATACAATAAAAAACTGGTACAAAAGGAGAAGAGGGTCCTGCTCTTGTGAGCTTACAATCTAGTCGGTTGAGGGGGAAGTGAAACAGTAGTAGAGGACGGTTCGGATGGGGATGAGTTGGTTGAGTCTGGTTGATCTGTCGAGGTTGTTCAGATGGCATAGAGAGGATGCTGGCTGAGAGTGTTATGAGACGCGTCTTGACCGCGTGCACCTTTCTGATTTTCGGGTGTTTCGATTTAACCCAACTAATTGAGCGTTCTCAGGATTTTATTAATAATCCCCCATGATGCCCATCCCCCACCTCGTAGATAAACAATACACAGAGATAAGGCTTATTCCATTATGAAAATTAAGAACACAAGCCAATTACTCTGATGTCAAAACATAAATTTGAAAGCCACTCCGATAATTGTAGCACCATTAAAAACATAATGAAAACAAGATTAATTTTAAGTTGGGTTATTTCATTTGGAGAAGGCCCAATTAATCGCTAGCTCTTTAGAGCTCCAATTTGTCTTGATAAAGTACATGGAGGAGGAGGCGAGGAGAACGAGGTGGAAATTTCTAGATGGTCTTTAGATGAATGCATATTAAATGCTGTCCTAGTGCTGTAACCACTGGTGTTGCTGGTATGCCTATAAATATTAGGTCCCATCCCCCGTTGATAATTGGCATGATTTGCAGTTGAATGACAAAAGCTTTTTTTGCGTTAGGCAGTCACGTGTGTTTAGCAGCAAATTATCAATTATGGAACATGGATATCTAACTAGGGGCCCTTGAGCTCGGTGGGACGGCCTGATGCACTTACAGATAACCTGCCATTGGTTCCCTGCTGGTAGCCAATGTGACATGACCCCCATTACAAGTCCGCAACGATTAGGGGCCAATACTGTGTGTGTTTCTCAACATGCATCAGATCTTAGTGCTCATGGGACTTCAGCGGGTGAAGCTTAAACCGATCCTGTGCTGTGGATGACCATACCTGGGCGGGATGCGGGCAGGAAGTCCCGCTGAAGCTAGTGGGTGTTCCTGCTCCCGTTAGAGGACACACCGCTGTGGGGGAAATTGGCGGGAAGAAGGGAGTGTCAGAACCGCGCTCATGCAACCAAGTGCTTCTCCTGGAGTCTTCGTGTGAAACCCGGAGAGTCCCCAGGTATGGCGGTTGACCCAAAATTGGTTGACCTGCTACATTTTATTTTTGAAAATCAGTCCAGTACCAGCCACTGTAATAATCTATACTCATGGCAGAAATGGGTACCGCCAAGCAAAAATGTGTCTCGGTACAAGAGGCGCTGCTGAAAAGAGTTAGAGCCTTTACTCAAACTCAAGTGCTGGACTTAATCGCCCACCAAGATGAGGACATACAAAAATATACCGTGTTTCAATTTTGATTAAATCACTCAATTGAATGCAATTTAAGTATATTGTAACTCTATTATCTAATAAAATATTTTATATATACAGTATGTTGTTCCCCTTATGAGTAGAGGTCTCAAATCTATATTTTGTTTTTGTGTAAACGTTTCTTTAAAATTCCTAAGAAATATTGTTTCAGGATTTGTATAACTTTTCACTCATTCAAATATTCACTTCTCACTGATTGGTTGTTCAAATAAAACATTAAATATCTAATCAATGGACAAGAAACTAACATTATAGTGTTAAATATTTTTTTTTACATTTTTGATTATAATAGGGAAACAAGTAATAGACACATTGTCCTTGTCTCAGACCCTATTAGGCTACTAGCCTCTACGAATGGGCTGTAAAGAAGCTATGCCATTAATAGAATATTAATTATTTTTGTGGAAGAAACAGGTATTTCTCAACGTAAAATATAAAATAATATAAAGGTTAATACAATAAAGGAATATAAACATGCATGGACATATGGCTATCCTGACGAGACCAACGACGGATTTAAGGTATTTACAGTAGTAAAAAAACTAGACGGCCAGCAAATTCTATGTTTCTACAATATAAACAAGTTTTGTTCAGTTTTAAATAATTTACTAATTTACTATACGCTAAGCAAACTTTTGCCGTACAAGCAAGCAAATATTTTCATAACAGTGTCATTTTAAGCAGTCATCCTCCGTTCTCTTGTTCTTATGCTTTTTTAATAATATGCCATAAGGCTATAAAAAAAATTGCGCATGGCCAGGGGACAAATGTTCAATAATGGAAATTTATGTGTCGTTTTGGCTCATGTAGCTCTCCCTTTTTAAGTGAACTTTAGTTTAAAGCTTTGTGATAATGTATCCAATATTAATGCGCTACAAAACAAAATGTTCTTCTTTTGCTTAATGAAGAATGGGAAAAAAATCTCCGAAGACAGCATAATGAGCAATCTGTACAACTAATATTAAAAAGAATGTATGGATTTATCCTATAAAGCAAAGCAGGCATTCTGCGTTCTGCATTTCACAAAGGGAAAGTAACGACTGTTATTACTATTAAAGAAGAACTTGATAAGCCTTCCAAAACACCACCTGCTGTTTAATTTCTCAATTTCGTCTTTTTTTTTTCTCTCTTTTTTTTCCTACCCTGCCTTCTGTGCTGTCTTTTGTACGATAATTGTTTGTGGGACTAACAAAAAAAAAAAAAATAAGATCTGCATTTCTCTGGGGCCAGCTGTGGATCTATTATGCTTCGCTTATAGAATTTGTGATGCATTCATTGCATTTGCGACACACGCGACTTAGGAAAAACATATAGGGCGCATAGAAAAATTCCCAAATTATTTCTTTAATTCAAAATATTTGTATTAAGCTATGGCTGTTGGGTCCCTTTTCCTATTTTGAATCTCATACAAGGCAGGTGTGGTGTGACTTATGATGTCATCGTCAGTGACTTGGACCAGAAGTCATTAAGGACTCAGCGGACCACGGAAACTGTGGGAAAACCAAGATCCCACTCTGACCCTGCTTTGTAGACCCAAGTCCATGCCGGTGTTCAGAAATAACCACTACCAGGGGAAGCAGTAGATAAAGAGTAGGTGGAACAGCACCTTTAATGTAACATGTTAATAAACATGCATTGACAGAGTTTTGGTTCTGTAACGGTATGGTGTTAGGGTGCGTGTGTGTATGTGTTTAAGTGTATGGTTTTAGATTGTGCGTATGTGTAAGTGTATGGTGTTAGCACATGTATATGTGTACGCATGTATGTTTATATGTGTAAGTGTATTGTGTTAGAATCAGTGTGTGTGTATGGTGTAGGTGTAGAAGGGGTTGTGTGTGTATGTATATTTGTGTGTAAGGTACAACGGTGGCTGTGTGTGTGTATGTATGTATGTGTAAGTGATGGAGTAGTGTGTGTGTATGTAAATGTAAGTACTGTATATGGTGTTAGAGTGTGTGTATGTATGCATGTATGTGTAGGTGTATGTTTTAAGAATGTGTGTGTATGTATGTGTAAGTGATGGAGTAGTGTCATATGTAAATGTAAGTACTGTATATGGTGTTAGAGTTTGTGTGTGTGTGTGTGTGTATGTATGCATGTATGTGTAAGAATGTGTGTGTATGTATGTGTAAGGTGTTAGAGTGTGTGTGTATGTATGCATGTGTAAGTATATGATGGCTGTCTGTGTATGTGTAAGGTGTTAGAGTGAGCACATGTATGTTTATGTGTGTATGTGTAAAGCTGCCCCTATCATCATACCACCACATAATTCATTCCCACCACCGACCACAATCATTATCTCCCAACCCGCAAAATTATGATCTCCTACCATAATCAACCCATATTGCATTACAATCACCCCCCGAATATAACTTATATAGATATCAGGAAATCGACTCAACATTTTCTAAGCGAACCTAAGCCTGAAAACAGCCGTTATACTTATTGTCTTTTTATGTAATGATTATTTATGACGGCTCCTTTGTAGCAAAGTATTGAAATGCGCAGCCCGCACAGGACTGATGGTGTTATCTGGTTCCATCCCTCAGCGTTATAACATGTCAGACAGTCCCTTCCCTGCCGTCGTGGCTGTTATTAAGGGACGATCTCGGTGCAGACTTTGCTTTCTAGGTAGAGGAACAAGTGAGGCGTCAGCTCGTTTTCTTATCTGTCTGCAATCATCTGGAGTCCCACAAGATATAGGAAATGAAACGGCTGGAACAAAGTACCATCTAGTGATGAGTAAGACTCAATGTCCGGGGAGACCTGCCGGTGGCCCCCGCTGCGGCCCGACTAACAGGAACGTTTAAAGGTTTACATATTCCGCAGCTTATTAGGGAGAGCTGCTTGGGCTGTAAAGAGAAGACATGGCGGTAGATGAAGCCGGATACAGCTTTGTGTGTTCCAATGCTGAATGTTAAATAGCCTCCGCGATTTTATCTGGGGCATGTCCCCATCTCATTATCATGGAAGTCAGAGCACGAGATCATCAATAAACCTTTGTCATATACACTGGCTGTGTACACCGGCCCTGCTTCTTATATTTAGAACCTCTCTGCGGTCAAAAGTTTTTCTTCTTTTTTTATTTTCTATGAAATATATTTTTTTGAAAAAATTATAAAAATAACTATACAATTAAAAACATTTGGAAAACTTTAGAATAATTTAGGGCAATAATAAATTTACATATTGCCAAACAAAACACAAAAACAACTAAACACAAAATCTAACAAAAACTTAACAAAATCAATACTTAGCAATTCTAAAATAATAATACAAATAATAATAAACATTTTTAATAATAACTTTAGTAAACAATAATAATAGTCCAAATCTATTATTTATAACATGAGTGGTATATGATCCATCCTTCCAGCCCATACCAAGCAGTCTAGCGTGGAAAGGGTTAAACGAGGACTCCTATAAAACATACATGGTGCGTGGCTGCATTGCGCTCCTATGTGAGCTGCAGTTTTTATATCGAGCCCTGATTAACTGTTTCATTTCTGAACAACTGCACTAAGGCTGCATTAAAATCACTTCAGCCTTGGGTGAATTTTTTTTTATTTAGATATCTCTGGTTAAAGGAACCGTGGAGATCTTTTTGCACTTCAGGTAATAACGAGGTCTGGTTTGAACCCCATGCATAATTCAAAGCTCTGCTAAAGAACCCTCTTGCAGACGCCGGGTCAAAACGAACCTTTTTCTGGCCTTAAATGGCCTGGTACAAAAAAATCCAGGCTTTCCCAGAGGCACTTCAGGAGATACATTCCGTCTCCGAGGCAGAATCCTGGTCGAGGAGCAGATACACATTTGGAATGGAATCAATAGCATAGCGGGGATCTGTCGTCGTAGCGGTGACATCGATTAACTTATTCTCATGGGTTCGCACTAAAGAGACCAGACGCAGCTCTAAGATTTTAGGGGGTCCCATGCAAAAAAAAAAAGATTTTATAGGGTCCATCTTTAGTATACGAATTAACTTAATTATACTCAGCCAGTAACCTATATTCAAATTATTTAATATGCTATATTGATGTAATATAATAATTCTGTATCATATTTGTTTGCATTTTTAGGGGGACCCCATACAGCACATGGCCCTCGAGGGCCAAGTTATCCCCAGCTCGGTAATGAAAGAGTTACACCTGTTCTAGGTATGACGTCCAATTCACACCTGTTTAATTAAAGTAATTAAGGATTTTCAGAGATTTATTAAGCGGTTATTTTTAGCGCATAATGAAGACAATGCTGGAATATCTGGGCAGGAGAGACCCGCCAGATGTGGTAGACAAAGGAGTTCATCTTCCTTACGCGGGATATCATCTTACTGTATCTTGGGTTTCTTTTCTCAGCCTTTGTTACCATTTTATCAAATCTCGCTGAGACCTTTATCTGCCATTTAAATAGAAAAAAAACGGTGACATTTTCTCTAGCTTGGGTGAGTTTAATAGAACGTTCCACGGAGGTGGCTGGGTAGCCTCTTTCCATGAATTCCAAATGGGAAACGCATATAAATAGTCTCACGTTTGAAGAGCGGCCATGCTAAACAGTATATCAGTGCTGAGCATCTTTTGGAACAGACGCGTTTCAATGAAAAAAAGAATATGGAGCTAAGGTCTCAATTATGGAAAGGAGTTTGGAGAGCCTTGGTTCCTCCTACACAACATCTGCCGCCGGCACCCAACTCCAGCATGATCGAGATTGTGGTGGCACTCCATCAACTAATTGCTCTGGAGGGAGTTTATGTTGTCGCCTATGTCTGTCCATAATGACAGAGAATGGTCTGCGGGATACAAAATATCTGGAAAGACAAAGAGACCATAATATGTACGGCTTGGAGGAGAGAAGAGAGGGTGGATATGATGGAAACATTTAAATACATAAAGGGGTTTTAACAAAGTAATAAGTGGTAGAGGGTAATACAGGGAGGGTTTTTGAACATGCGTGGGATAGGCATATGGCTCTTGAATGAGAAAAAATGCTAGAGGAGCGAAAGGGGAAAAGAGTTGGCCTGTTGGGCCTAAAGATGTTGGTGTAAGAAAGGAGAGGCATGAGATAGGTCCTTGGATCCACTGGGGAACCAGATCTATGGGGGTGCGCAAGGATTTTCGGTGAACAAATAGACCCTTTAACTCTAAAAACATCTGCTGCTAATGAATCGATGAATTATTCATTACCAGGCATATGCAAGGAGTGGGGTTTTTTAACGACCGGCTTATTCTTGTGCAAAACTGGCACTTTGCCTTGATTTGTTTCATGATATAACTGCACGTAACAATGTACTGCGAGCTCTGTTTAGTGGGGCCCTCCTCGGCTCTTAGTTCACTAAATTCCGATGGAAATTTCGGACATGGAAATTTAGATCCAAATTAACAAATGTTAAATCTATCCACACACACCCCACACACGCCCTCACACACACATACATACACACACCCTCACACACACACACCACACCCTCACACACACCCCCTCACCCCCCCACACACACGCATACATACACACACACACCCTCACACACCCCCTCACACCCCCCAACACACACACATACATACACACACTCACACACACACACCCTCACCACACCCCCTCACACACACACGCCCTCACACACACACACCCTCACACACACCCTCACACACACACACCCTCACACACACACCCTCCACACCCCCCCCCTCACACACACCCTCACACACAACACACCCTCACACACACACACATACATACATACACCCTCACACACCCTCACACACACATACATACACACACCCTCTCACACACATACATACACACACCCTCTCACACACGCATACATACACACACCCTCACACACACATACATACACACACCCTCTCACACACACCCTCACACATACACCCTCACACACACATACATACTTACACGCTCACACACACACACCTTCACACACACCCTCACACATACACCCTCACACACACACATACATACTTACACGCTCACACACACACACCTTCACACACACCCTCACACATACACACACATATATACGAAATAAATTAAACTTACGTCGATATCTTAAACAACCCTGCTCTATATTCACAAAAGGGCAAAGTTGTATAAAGTATTTTCTTTATAGACACACGTACTTTGTTTTACTTGTTATAAACGTAGAGAATGATATTTCATGGAATTAGGCTCTATTATTGGGCTTGTAGTTTTGATTCTATAAGAGAGAAGGTCGCACGGACTCTCCACCAGCTCAGTGCCCCGGGGCGGCCGGGACTCACGCACCTAACCGTCCTTTGTTCTGCGAGCCGCGTTTACAATATAGCTGCTAATCATATAAAAGTGGATTTATTTCTCCATGATATTTAGGAGAGCGGCTCGGTTATATGATTACCGGATACCAATAATAATAGCGAAGACTAATGTTATGTCGGTAACTGTCTGGGTGGGATGATAATTCCCGTATAAAATTCTCTCTGACCTCTCTTTATGCTCTGATCTCTTTTTTTCCCCCGCTCTCTCTGCTTCGCTCTTTATCTGTTTATCTGCCGCGTTTTCTCATTCTTTTTCTAATAAGAACAAAGAAAGATTTGACGATATGCTACACATCCGCAGAGAGCCCTCGCATTGATGTATCATTGATTATTTCGCTGCCAAAGAAGGCGGTGAGGGTTTTTCTGGCTAGAGATGGGGGGCCGGCTGGCTTCTCGTGGCCCCAGGATGAAACTGAGCCAAACAAGCCAAAAATGTAACGAGCACGGGGGAAAAAAAAAAACAATAAAATCAGGCAAACACCACCAAAAGCTATGCTGCCTTTAATTGAAGTTGATAACTTTTATTAGCCCAACACAGTAGAAATACGTTAAGCTACACAAGATTTTGGGACCTCCTTGGTCTCTTTTTCAGATAGAAGAAAAGACCTCTGAGGTCCCAAAAGTTTATGTAACTTTATATATTTTCCTGTATAAAAAAAAGCCATCCAAAACGACTTAATTTTGCGTTGGGCGAAAAGGGCTAGGGTCTATTTCTGTTATGGAAAAAGGTATGTGGGCACGGTTGCCTAAGTACAGCTACAGTACAGAAAGTTTTTAGCACAAATCAAGTACATTTATTAAAACTACACATTATCCAAAAATATTTGGATCCAATGATGTACCCAATTTTGCCCCAAGGAGCCTGGAATGAGTTCTTAAAGGTAGAACCATTTTCTTTCTACATCCAATATAACTGCGTTAGTAGAACGGGCAGAAGCGCTGGGCTTCTGAGACCGTCCTACATCACACATGGATATCCTTGTCCCTCTGTAACCTAAAGTCCAACATCCATCCAGTTCTTCTTCTCCTTCCAATGTTTAGTGAGTTTGTCCTCTGGCTCAGGTTCTGTTTGTCTCATGTAAACAACTCATTTAACTATATAAATTACCCAAATGGACACTTTCATTACCAAAATGAATCGCTTAATATGCAGACAAACATAGTTTAAAACATGCCATAAATCCAGGGAGGAAGACTGACCCGACATACATATTAGCTGTAATAAACCATGTTTCCGTGTGTTCCCGTACATATATTACACAGGGGACGACCTACTGAAAGGGCGCTAATGCCTGGAATAGAAAAGCCGTCCAAAAGCATTAAAAGGAAAAATATTTATAACCAAGATCTCCAGCACAAAACCCTGCTCAAAGGGACACTACTGGGTTTTGTTACTCTCCTAGTTAGCTTTAAACATTATTTGCTGTGAATCTTCTTTTAGATTGATGTAGATGTCAGTTTAGAAGGTTTCTATAAGCTATTACGGGTACAGAATGAAGGGTTGGGGCGCTTATCTCTTACACGGTACAACCAAAACTCATTGCGTGTCTGTTACATCGGATAAACAATTGAAAATCTGGACCATGGGGCTGACATGGCGTCCAGTTCCAACATAATCTGTTATTTTGGAGAACCGAGGGGTCTTGACCACCTTGGAGAACCGAAAGAGGTCTTGAACACCTTAGGATGGATCTCCATGTATGGATGGAGGTTCTGATGCATTTAGGTTTGGGGGTGTATATAATCTTAAAAGATATGGTGTCCAGTGATGGAACTCAAGAATACCAAGTGTCACCTCTCCACACACACTCGATTAAACAGATTGTAATGCCAAGAATACATTATATCAGCCCTGCTTTCAAATTCTATTTTAACAATGTAAATGTGGTTCTCTTAATTAACCTTAATACTTCTTCTAAGACTCTCCTTCCTATACCCTCCATTATACATATTCGTCATGTTCTCTGTTTGACATGTCCTCCTCCTCTCTGTCAAGTTGAAAAATGACACATGCGAATATATATATGTATACGCAATAAATAATGCGCCGACTTAACATGTAAAAAGACTGATTTTTGACAAATATGTTACACTTATGAAAGTACACCAGTCTGCAACGTCTGTAATTTGATTGTTTTGGCTCCTAGAACCCTGTTTTTAAGTAGAATTCTAAGACTTTTTATATCAATTAGTAGTTGCGTATAAGAATCATAATCATCAACAACTGGTGGACATTGTTATTATTAATTGATTTGTATAGCGCCATCGTATTCTGCACCATGGGTAACCACAACATAACAAATAGTACATCAGAAAACAATTTGGACTTACAGGGACAAAACATGAAGAGGGTCCTTCTCAAAGCAGCGTACAATCTAGAAGGAGGGTATGGTACACGGGAGATGGAGGTAGAAATGTTTGAGGTGGACCAGACACAGAACATTGTATAAATAAATAAGAACACTAGACTTACGTACAGACTGACTGAAGAGTATGCGGTTATGGTGGGAGACACCCAACATTAGGACTACGGCTTGGAAAGGTGAGGCAGAGGTAGGTGGGATGACCTGTGAAGGCTTCTCTGAAGAAGTGGGTCTTTGAGAAAACCCAAAGTAACACATTAGTATGTGTTGGGGTGACACGGGCCATCCAAGCTTTAGCACAGAACTGGTGCCAAAAAGGGTTCCCCAAAGCGAGTGGAAGTCCTACTTTTTTCCTACCAACATTTGGGAGCAACAGCCATTATCTTATGCCATCAAGAGGAGATAGCCCCACACCTGTAGTGCCAGAATGAAACATTTAACGCCAGCGACACACAAGCATCATACAGAAAGGGGTCTTTCTGGGCCTGTGTGGATTAAAGCCCATAATTACCCCGTGCTGCGTGTTAATGATACACGGATCTACAATTAAAACACAGAGACTTACAGAAGGAACCGGCAAGCGCAATATTTAAAATGAATAAAATTTAATCAGGGAGAGATTTTTTCCCTCCACGCTGTGATAATTAAGACAGATTTCTGTTAATGTCTTACAGCAAGTTGTTACAAAGAGCAGTAATTATGGAGAGCGTTGGCCCAATAAATATTAATTTCCATTTGGTGTAGTCAGTCGTCTGCTTGTCCCCATCTCTATAGTACAGTGTTTTCAATTTTTCAAATCCACGGACCCACCACAGTGTCATCCTATCTCGGTCGCTTCGCCAACCAGGGGAATAATGACCCTTTTTCAGGCTTACAGCTGCCCTCCATGATGGGTTTAGATAAGGCGACCATATTTTATCCATAGAAAAACACGATTTAAGAGGTTTCCTGATGGAAGTGAAAAGACTGCAGGATAGAAACTCATAATTAATCAGAATAATAAATAATAATAAATTATTATGTATAAGGACTAAATGACAACGCTCATCCACTGGCCTAATAAGAGTCAACTAGAAGGAACGTGCGCCATGTTGTTTCGAGGATAAAAACAGGAAAACAAGGAACGTGTTGGTTGGTTGTCGAAATATATGTGACCTCTAAGAGTCCTGCTGCCCACCCATCTCTTGCAGTTTTTTCCAATCCTGACATCTATTGATTTCTGGAAGGTTTCAGTGTCGTAGGGAGAATTTTCCAGTTGTATGGAACACATGAATATTTAGTGAAAAAATAATTGTGCGGCTCCCTGGAGCTTTGGGTAAAATACTCCGCGTGAATTTCTGCATCGTCTGGCTGCTTTCTAACAGAAGAAAACGAGTAATCAAATCAGCGCCTTATGGTGATGGGTGACTCTGACGTTTACATGAGGAATCAATGAAGGCTGGGGGTTGACGCCTTGGGTTCCGCCAGTCTACACGATAATTCTGACATTGACGAAACATGCAGAAAATCAAATAATGATGTATGGTACCCAATACCAGGAAGAGTAAGATAGATGCAACCCCAAAACATTTCACAGTAGTCCAAAGATGAGTTATTGCTGCCAGTGCCCAATTCTTCAGTCTACACACATGCCTATGGACAACCTATCTAAGTAACATCAATAAATCCCCCCATATGTTCAGAAATCAAAACCGTCCGTTCTTTGGCCACTGGGAGTTGTATCATGGCACCTTTTTTGATACCTTTTGCTTGGCCGGCATAGAATAAGATGTCTCATAGAAGTTGTCTCATAAGCTTTCGACACTTCATCTTGAGAAGGAATCAAAGAAAAAGATGGCTATGCGTTCACTTCTAATGCCGAGAACACATGTAAAGTGTCCTCACTGACCTAAACCATTAGTGTTTGTTTTCATTTTGACTTTAAAGAGTCTTAAATCCCCAAGAAGAAAAAGATATCCTGAAAGGCTCAGACACTAGATCTATTATTAATACTATTACTGAAGCATTATATACTATAGTACTGGTTTTAAGACCCATGTGATGATTTATAGGGAGTTACCAGATCTACTGCTTTTTCAGCAAAAAAATTCTTCCCCACTTTTGCACCTTGGCCATTGAAGGGTCTGTAAGCCACGTGCCATAGGACAGCCTTAGGACAGCCACCAATAAAAAAGAATAAGTAATTGACATGAATAAATGTTCTTTTTCCTGTTAGATGTGGATGATGACAGGATGATGACCTCGTGCGTTGTGTGCATGTCCTGGCTACCAAATGGAAATTCCACCCGCGTTCCATCACATGACCTGCGTTTGTGGCAGCGGGCACTGCAGGTGTTACTGCTTCCCACGTGCGCGTCTATGACTTACAGCTTCATGCTCATCTCCCTTTTTTTTTTTGTATCCCCAGACATTTCCAGGGCTTTACTGCCGGAGCTTAGAGCCGTGCGAACGCTGCATTATCAGGAGCCGCAGGAAGTGCTGAGTGCAGATGGTTCGTAAGTGGATGTAATATGAGATAATAAATTATTCCAGGAGCAAAGACAAGCGCTGAGATCCAGGTGCTTCCCCGGGTATTTATTCTATACTTTATAGAAAGTAAACAGCGCTACATCTGTTGTAGTAAGAGGAGTCTCAATAAGAAGCGTCTTTAATCACCTATTGTTACGATATATCTGTTATCGTTCTCCCATAACTATGAATCTGGAGCGGTAACCAGAATGGGACCTGTATGAGAAGGTCACCTCCGCTCAATATTATTATCCTTGCTATTTTGTTCCAAATAGTGCAGTCTTTACTGATTTGCCATCAAGAGCTTCCGATTCTGGAACAGTTTGGCTCAAGTCAAGTTCAGGGCAGAAAGGTCCTCTCACCGCCCAAACGTCAGCCTTAAAATAGCGTTATGTTGAGTGTAGCCGACCAGGTTTTTACAATGAAATCAATGGACATTATGCTAAGAAACCAAAAAAGTTTACTTGATTCAAACGCGTTCCATAAAACGCATTGATGAACTCGTTACACAGAAACATAGTATGTAACGGCAGAAGACCCGTTCAGCCCATCTAGTCGCCCGGCCTCGATCTTGCATATCTAGTCCGGCGTTTGGCAGAATACATTGTCTGGGGTGTTTCCATCACATAGATTGTGTTGAATACTTGTTTGTATTCTAATAAAAGCCCAAGCAGCTTTTCATATATGATTTGCCTTAAGTGTTAATAGGTTTTCAGGAGATACTTCCAGGATAGGGTTAAAGCCCCCAAGAGACTGCTACTGAGGGCCCCAAAGACTAGGCCTGGACCAAGGTGGCGGTTGTCCCTTTTGCCATTTCTGTGCCAGTTCGTGAAACCTGTACAATGGTGTAAACCAAGGCATAAGCTCCTTTTCTCCTTCCATCCTCTTCTCTCTCTTCTCTCCTCTCCGTGTGATGACATTATCATGTATCCCGACGTTTGCCTAGAGTCGGCTGTCCTTAAGGAGTCATTAATATACATAAGTATTCCACCGGCACCACCGTACCACCACTTCCTCTGCTGCCGTCTTCTCCCTCCGCCATGTACACGATGGAGACACAATGGATAGTGAGGACTGGAAAAACGGAGAGCTGTCCTCGGAGGGCCATTAATAGACAGAAGTATTCCACCGACACCACCGTACATGCTGACAACTTCATCCGCTGCCTTGGTTTATAGTCTCCCAATAATTATACTGGGCTGTTGAATTGGCAACTTTAGTGCAAACTGGGAATCCTCCAAACCCCCGGTTATTCTATTCCACCGACTCTGTGAGCGGCGCAGGGTTCTGGTTCTACGGAAGGGAGAGAAATTACGCTCGCTTTGCAGAATAAAGAATAAGATTTTCTTATTGATCTGGTCATAATGTGATTTTGCTCTGCCTGTTAAACATGATTGTCTCCCTGGGAATATGCATCTTAGAGCTGCGAGAGACGGTTTAATTAGCAATACGCCGCGCCGCCACATTGCTGCCGGCATTAAATCCTGGGTGATAATAAACACAAGGTGGGACGAGTGCGTTATACTCTAAGGGATGGGGTATTAAACCGGCTTTTCAATATCAGAGCGAGACAGCGGGTATCCTTTTCCAAGTCTGTGTTACGGGGGGCCGGCTCGGTATCACACAAATAATTCGCTGATTAGTGTTTATCTGTTCACTGCCGAAATCTGCGGCGACCCAAACTTCTTACGTGGCACCCCTAGGATGAGTTAAAGAGTATAAGATAGGGAAAAAAGGACAGATGGGGATACATTGTTACTTGAAACACATTAAATAGTTAAATAATTCTAAATTTGGCTTAAGTGTTACAACCACATCATAGTAGATTTTAGCTCTCTAGGGGTCCCCTACAGAGGGTTTGGTGGTCCCCCAAATACTATACTTTATCCCCTCCTCAGTTTCAGACCCTCTTCTTCACCGGGATGCAATGTAAGAAAGTTTGACTTCACTGAGAGGATGGTAGTTAAGGGGAACAGCCGCCCAGCAGTGTCGTAATGGCTAATACAGAAAGAGAATGTAAACATAAATGCCACAGGCATATGGCCCCTCAATCCAAAACGAAGAACTGATAAAGATTTGAGTTGTTATATTAAAAGTTCTTATCTGCCGTCAAATTCTATGTTTCTCTGTACACCTCGGGTCCTATCCTCGCACCATTAAAGGTTCCGTTCCACCTACTCTTCGGAATTCAGCACTAAACGTCCAAACTAAATTAACTAAAAATAATAACTAATTTACTAAAAATGTGTTTCATTCATATTTTTTATGGGGGGGGGCACACTTGTCATGTGACAGAAAAACAGGCATTTATAGGTTATTGCTATAGAAGCAGAAAAAAAACTTCTTAAAATGTTATTTGATTCAAATGTCAGAAAAAAGAATAAGAATATATTATCAGGTAGTGGCTTTATTACCTTCGTACTCTGAGAGATGTTTTTTTTTTCTGATAACATTAAATATCTACAGGCTTTGTGACTCGCTTAATTCCTGCTCGTTTAATCAGCTCCCCGGAGATAACTCTTTATCTGCTCGAGAGATTTATACCAAGTAGTCACAATATACAGCTGGGAGCCAATCCATTCATAACCCGCACGGATAATTGAGATATTTCTGTTATGACACTTGTTATCTACCCCTTCTTCTAACGCCGCTCGCAGATACTCGCCATCGAGGTAATAAGACAGGAGAGAATGGCTGTGTCCGTCTGTCTTCATAATGTAAGGATCAAAAGGAATCTGGATTTGAATGTTGTTGATGCTGACTCTTAATGAGACGTTCACGGTTCAGAGGTTATTCGGGGTGTTGGATACCCACATCTCATTTTGGATCCCTCTAGATTGTAAGCTCTTGCGAGCAGAGCCCTATTTATCACTCCCATCACTCCTGTGTTCCAATGGCCTTTATCACTCCTATGCACTTCCCTGTGTTCCAGTGGGCCTTTATATGCCATACTCCTGTGTTCAATGGCTTTATCATCCATCACGCCCTGTGTTCCCATGGCCCCTTTATCACCTCCTCCACTCCTGTGCTTCCATTGGCCGCTTTATCCACTCCATCACTGTCCTGTGTCCAATGGGCCCTTTTTCAACTCCCATCACTCCTAGTGTTCAATGAACACGTTGTGTTCGCTAATCCAAGTTTAAGTTTTAAAGTTAATTTGATCCGTTAGAAAAACCTTTTTGCAAAACAGCTAAGTTCCAAGGTATGATAGTGTGACATTATTATTATTATTATTAATAATAATAGAAAATATAAATAATGGTATAGTAACAATCCCTCTGAATAAAAAATCTAAATTACATTAACTTTCTCTTATATTCTTATCTCTCTGAATGCTGATAATGCGATAGGAATGAGATACTGAAGGTCTGAGATGTTCCAGCTGCTTTGGAAGCTAATGCCCCGGACTCCTGCAATTAAAGAAGAACCGTTCATATTTAAAGATATTATAATTGCAGGCGTGCTTCGGCTGCATTTCTTTACAGTACAAAAACCACCGATTTCAGCAGCTTTCCAGACATAAAACCAAATAGTGTGGAAAATTTCACACTGTTGGGATGTGAAAGGAACTAGATTATTAATATCCACCGTTACATAAACACCTTGGTACATAAAGGGTTAATCCCTGGCCCAGGGGACCCAATGGTCGCCACAGAACAAGGAGATACACCGGAGCTTGTCCAGTAACATTAAAGGAGATTTTCTATGGATTTTGAGTAGATAAGTGGCAGTGATTGCTAATGCATAATTTATAGCACTTTTTACAAGCCTTTTCTCTATGAATAAGGAGTTTACGTAAAAGCTGCTTTTCCGCAAGCAGGATCCAAGAACGCTGCAGCCTTCGGGAATACCGCAGCAAAAATGGCATTTTACGAGAAGAATGAAAAAAGAAGAGGGACACGGACAAATCTGGAGTGGCACAGCCAGAAGAAAAGCTCTGGGGTTAATCCTTTTTATAAGACGTCTAAAAAAACTCAAGAGTATCTTCAGGGCCGAACTGGCGATCACAAAGTGGTCCCGGCACCTGAAGGCACGATGAGGTAAGTGCGGCCGCACGCTGCTTTTTATGCTCATGTAGTGTGTGGCTGGGCATAATCACCCAGCGGCAGATGGAGTGAGTGTGTTGCGCTGTTGGCCAGTGGCCTACTAGGGATTTGCCCAACGTGGCAGATGATCGTACCTGGGAACTTCTGGGCTACCTAGAGCCTTCCCTTGCGGGACGCGGCCAGGACTGTCCTGTGTCGTTGGTGGAAGTTCCCACTGACGTCAGTGGGATGTCCCACGCCAACGTCAGTGGGAGTTCCTGCTGACATCATTGGGAGTTCCCACTGACATCATTGGGAAACACCCCTATTAATTGGGAAAATGGGCGGGGAGTGGGGCGTGTCAAGACCCTGCTCCCACAACCCAGAGGATTCGGGTTTTGACCTGGAGAACCGGAGAAGCGGTGCTTCACCCGACCATCTCCAGGTCAAACCCAGAGAGTTCCCAGGTATGCAGACGGGCAGCCCGGGCCTGAGCATCTTACACCAAACACAAGCATGGCACACGTAAGGACGGGGGTTGCAATCACATCAAGAAGCCTGACGCGTTTCACTCTTTTGGCGCTTGGTCACAGGCTCTTGCGTAGATAGCAATATTGATCCCCTAGTCTTAGGAGATGGATTTAAAGGAGACACGATAATTGACATTAATCTGTGCACTGCTTGTTTCGTTACTCATAGGATATAATATTTAGAATGATAAGTAGTCCCATTATCACCCTTTCTCTAACTTACAAAGTAACCAAGTTGTTTATTAAACTAATTCCACGCAGGCTAATATCGTCCGCCTCGGGGGATAATTACTGATTTACAATTTTCTTGTTCAATCTCATTCTCTCCCCTGTCTGTGACCCGACGTGAAAAATTCTAATGAGAACTAACTCTTAGCAACGATATAATTTGATTACGTTAACCCCTCAGCTGCCAGAGGATTTATTCGTTAGGAGTAGGCATGGAAACTCGGTTTCTTTGTATTATAATGTTGTAGAAAGCGGTGAACAGATAAGAACAGAGTAGGAAGCGTTATGAGTAACTCCGTTGAGATATCTAAGCTGATAAGTGCATTAAACGTCTGGTCCTAGACTTGGCTGTTATCGATTGCTGGAAGAAGTTAAGTTACACAAAGATAAAAGAGACAGAAGTATCCACGATTTTAGCAAAAAGGCAGAACAGTTTAAGCAAAGAGAGCATCAGCAGTGATTGTGTTGAGACCAGTGGCGGTTCCAGAGCCTGAACTCAGGAGGGGCACTCACACTAACAATAACACCCAGACACTCACACTAACACAGAAGACACCCACGCTAACACAACCAGACACTTACATAACCACACACTCATACTAACACACATACACCCAGACATTGACACTAACACAACCAGACAGTCATACTTACACAACCAGACACTTACATAACCACACACTCATACTAACACACATACACCCAGACATTGACACTAACACAACCATATGCTCATACTAACACGTACAGACACAACCCACACACATTTCAGAAACTCACATTGATAGAACCAGACACTCATACTAAACACAACCATATGCTCATACTAACACGTACAGACACAACCACATACTAACACACATTCAGAAACTCACATTGATACAACCAGACACTCATACTAACACAACCAGAAACTCACACTAACACACATACACCCAGACACTAACACAACCATATGCTCATACTAACATACACAGACACAACCACACAATCACACTATCTCACCTTCAGACACTCATGCTAACACAACGAGACACTTACACGAGACACTCATACCACACACACACCAGAAAATCCACACTAACACAACCAGACACTCATTTTAACACACACATCCAGACACCTACACTAACAAAACCACACACACACACACTAATGCATAGACCCAGACACTCACATTAACACACACCCAGACACTCACACACCACACTAACAGACCCAGCCACACAAACACACTAACATACCCAGATCTTGTTGTAGCATCTATCAGTCTTTTGGATCATCCTCCCTAATTACGGAGGCTCCTGTTCCAACTCAGCGAATGTTATTGTATATAGTTATTATAATCTATATGCTGCTCAGTCTGGGGTTTGCTAATAAATAATATACTTAGAGGTTTTTTTTTTCTACAGAAATTATAACCGAAGATCTATTTAGAGTAAAATCAACGAGGCAGAACAATAGATATGAAATTAATTATTTGTAAGTGATAAGACATGTTATTACACATATACTTAAAATGGTATATTACTGCGGGGAGACGCCGACATTCATAATTAATAAATAATAAAGGGTTTTTAACACTAATGTGAACATGAATTCTGTCTGTTAACTGCACTTCATAGGCTGGACATCTGCCTACTATAATTCACTAATTAGGATTAATTAGTCTTTGGTTTTAATTTAGTGCACTCTTTGTTGACCGGAGAACTGAGCGCTGCACGAAAAATACACTTTCAGATCATATACAAGATTTGGAGCTTCTTAATGACAACTACAGCTCTCCAGGAATATGGCAATTGTAATAATTGTAAAGCTTTTCAGTAGGAATTGCATAAAAACGTAAGCTTATGTGGTTATTTATCTGCATTCCACAAGGGACTCAATGCACCAGGTTTTCAGGATAATAACACATTGTTCTGTGATACACATTGTTATTTATTTAATTGCGTGTTAATTAGAGAAACCCTAACTGTGACATGATTCCAGCTTGTAATAGACCAGCGCTGTCACCCTTGACAAAGATAGAAAGATAGAGACTTCTGCCTAATGACCCAACAATATCTAATTTGAGATGATTCCCTACAGTCCCAAATGTTACAGTCCCTAAAACAAAGGTGCCCGTCTTTGGCCATATGAAATGTTGGGATGTATGCAAATATAACTATCCATTTAAGTGATCCATCACCCTTATCATCGTGCATGCCATTCGCTCATCTGGTGCTTCCACGTCTCTGATTGTTTCATCTTAGCTTGGCCTGACTCCGATCTGCAGGGGCTTTCATAGAATTTTGTAGGATAAAGTTATCTAGCAAGACTTTGTCTTCCTTGTCCTTCTGTGTACTGTAGTGTAGCAGATCATATGTCTGGTCATCTTGTTTGCCACCAGTTTTGCGAGTTCTTATTGTTGTTTTGTCCAACTCTCTTACGGCAATTAAGATTAAAAAAAGGGCTGGCGATCCAGAAGGGTAGGACATTCAAGATTCTGAAAGTGACCAGCACTGGCTGAACAAGTGGATTGGATGTAATGACTTCCCTTATTTCATCTTACCTCGACCTTCTTGGGTCCACTGCACCCACTTGTGATCTCTTTATATGTAATGATATTGTATTTTACACAGCAGGAGATACACAGATCCCATGTAGCAACAACCAATATGCTGACACACACCCCACTCCCTACCCATGTCCCCTGTAAATGGGGTGTTTCACATTGACCACCCACTGACGTCATTGGGCAGTCCTGGCCGCTTAGCGCGTAGCCGGAGCCCACAAGTTCCCAGGTAGGATAATCAGGCTCTCTATAGCGCCGCATCTCAATGGGCCAGTTACAAGGGAGATCACTGATCTCTCCAACTGGTTCGTGACATTCGTTAATAGGTGATGTACTGGGATATGACGTTATATATCCGTGCTCAGAATGATGTTGCGTGGCTGAGGGTGCTGTCATGGCTTAGGCCAGCGTCAAAGATAAATACGGTGCTGTATAACGGGACATTTGGAAGAGAATGTTGGATAAAAAAAGATCAATGTCGCCTCCTTGAGTTTATCTCTCTGCTTCCCCTACAATAAACCCCGCAGCTTCATGTTTTTAAATAGAGCTCGGCAAAGGGACAGAGCCTCCCAGAAGCTACTGAAACCCAAGCAGCCGTCTGAACAACAGAGACAGGAAAGGACAATACGAAGGGGGGGGGGGGTGACAGGAATTGTTTTTGTATCAGAGAAGTCATTTGCTCTGACTCTAGTTATGTGTCTGGTGTTTACAATAAGAAAATACAATGTTTTCCCCAACATTTAATTAATCATAGGACAGCGGCATGACTGCGCAGAAAAACATCCCACTTATTTTTAATTCTAATATTCCTTTTACTTATTTACTTAGTTTCCTTTGTGGAAATTCCAAGCGCGTTTCGCTAATAAGCAAAAGGCAAGTCAACAGATCTCAGACTTGATGTTTGGACCAAGAATGAAGATAAACAAACAGTAGGACCTGCTTACGAAGACTAGATACAGAGCTATCAGCTGGGATGGCCAACTGGCTTCCTCAACGACTGCTCCACTTTTGTGTGCAGGGGTGGCTTGGCCAAGGGGGTCGCCATTTTGTGAAGACTTTTGGACCAGTCTAGAGAGACTAGAACCCAGTGGAGTCACACAACGTGACGTTACATGGCCCCACAGTAAAAGTGCACAGTGTGCGTTCGGCCACAAAGAAAGCTGCAGTGTGACCAGCACAGACGGATCAGGAGGAGGAGAGGGAGAAGAATAGATTATAGATAATATTCCCTCAAATTAAGGGGAAAAAAGAAATATGAATAAAATATAAATAAAATTGATAGGGAGCCCAGTCACCATGACATCACTGGCATCAAAATTGTACGAGAGATCCCAAACGGATCTCGAAAAGGTGCTTCTTACCCCGATAATGTTAAAAATATGTAATATAGGGCAATATGTAAAGCATGGATGTGGCTCTCTTGAACATAAAAATCATGTATGTGAGGTTCCGCTGTGGTACTTACAGTATAAAAGTAAATTTAAGCAAGATCGCAAAAAAAATGGATTATTACGTTTTAGGAGGGGATGTTCTGTAAGCCCCAGCGCCATTGTCTGTCGGTGGCTGTTAATCAGGTTGACCTCTGTATTATACAAACCTCTGTTTTTGATTTTCTCCGGCTATTCTTATCTCCTGGACTTCAAGTCAGTCTTTAGAAATTGGCATGATGTCATGATGCTTTACACAGTCCAAGTTCCGGAATATTTTTCCAGTCTTTGAAAACATGTTTTCCCTGAGCTCTAATGTGGCACGGACACAAGGTGTAATATATATATATATATAAATGTTTATGTGTATAAATACATAAAGTTACCGACCCCTTTGTGCTCTCTGGCCAGCGGACAGACGCTTATTTTGGTGACAGGCAAGGAAGTTATTGCTCAAAACAACATGTTTTCATCCATTGGACCATCTGCAGGTCAAATGTTACTCCTCTGCGCTGACGAAAATATAAAAATATGTCACATTGAAACATGCTTACTTTCCAAAACATGGCAAGAAAACAGCCAGGCGCCAACATGTTTTCTGCGACTTGTTTTTGTCTTCTTTTGTTTTGAAATCTGTTAAGAAACACATTTTTTTTTTTAATTTGATGAGCCGTAGAGAAATGTTTTTCTAGAACAAGGTAAAGCCTACGCACGTGTCCCAAGAATTAATAAAGTGGGGTTCAAAGAAAAGCCGATTCACAAAGTTTGAATAGTGGTCTTCTTACGGCAGCAATTGGTGGGATGGTCCTGCTGATTAACCCCTTCCATTGATAAAATTCGGCACTTGTGGGCAATATGATGTTATTTTAATAATACGAGGAGTCCAGGAAACCAGTGGAGTGGAGTTCTACAGTCCTTTTAAATTTTATTCTTACTGAATCAGAGTCTTTCTCAATGTGTCCAGCAGCAACGGGCTCAGAATTGGTTACCAACCATGCCGAGGGACTATAGACCCAAGGCACCCATCAAACAGGTAGATTCCCCAATTTATTTTTTCGGTTTCCCGTGCAATTGTCGGTGCCTTCCCTTTAAACCGTACCTAGGACATTTCCCTGAGACCCTTAAAAATATTAGCATTCCTGTAGCCCATCAGAAAGCTTCTAGGTGGTGAATCCGCAATTCTGGTAATTAAGATTTTTTTTTAAATCATTTTATCCCAACTGATGCCCGTCTTTTCTAGGAGTTTAGAATGTATGAGGTTATCACAGGGTTCTACAGCCCTAAATGTCACACTGATGGCTAACTGGCTACAGAAGAAATCATTTTGGAAGATTTCACCCATTTCTGGTTAAATAACTCCAAAGATTTGTGAGCTGAGATCTTTAATATTCTACGAAAATGAAAGAGTAGCATCTGGAATGCAATCTATCGGATATCCTTCACAATTTGTTGTTCTGAAACAACATTTTTTAGTAAGTGGATTTCTCTTTTTTCTCTGTTTTGCAATCAATCATTTTGGGACTCACTGATGTGGTGTAACCTCCACTCTCGATGGATCAGATCTTTTATAATGATAGAAAAGGTCATAAGTTAGTTAACCCCCTCCCCCTTGTTTATTCCGCTCTTCTATACAATGATGGTGTCAGAGTCCTAAGGGTTAACCTAAATCCTCTTTGTCCAGGCCTGCCTGAGAAATGGTTCCTGTCCTCCAGGAAACAGAGAGGGACATTTCCTGTTATGAAGGCTTGAAGGCTACTTCACTCCAATCACACAGTCCATGCATGGACAGGAAACCGAGACAATGCTCTACTCACTGCTGGCTTTGCACATCTTGAATACTCCAGCGCTGCGGCCTAGTGTTTACCTTCAGATTACAGCCGCCATGTCTTCTGAAACAAGTAAATTAGTTACAAGTCATACAGAAGAGTTTGATACTTCTCCCTTGATACAGATAGTCCATCGACTGGCCTCTGTTTACTTCGATACTCTTGGACTACCTTCAGGTTAGGGTGAAGATTCTTCAGAGTTATGGAGATCTCCGCAGATAGGCAGCCAAAAAACTTTTCGATTGAAAGAAAGTAGAGTCGTATGTTATGGCTCGATTTATATGCCCAAGGGGGCTTCCCTCCGGGCCCCGTACACTGTGAAGAAGTGAGGGCAAATTACAGACAGTAAAAGGAGCATTGGTGGAGGAAAGATAGAGGGTAACAGGTAAACACACAACTCAAATGGAGGCAAGTGCCTTCCCGTCATTCTGCCCCGTGGAGAGGTCCAGCTATGTTCTGCCTGGTGTAAGAACACAGATTTAGAAGAGTCAGGGATAAAGGAGATTATGAACATTTTATAAACAGAGACTTAAGACCAATCTGACAAACCGACCACCATATTTCCAACCCCATCCTCACAGCTATTACTCTTTCGGTTCCGGGCTTGCTGTCTTGCTGAGGCTACCAGTGTTACCGTTTTATATTATCCTTCTGCAGCCATTTTCAAATATCTCGGTTAATTGTTCTTAAATTATTTACAATCAGCAGAATTTTGAGTTACAGATGGACTGCAAGGGTTGGCAGACGAAACTGGACACTGAGATGTCGAGATGCCTTCACTCTGGTCTACAAATGCAACGTGCAACGGTCACCCAGACGTGTTACAACTTCAGAAAGTCCATATGAAGCTGCCAGGAATCAAAATAATTCTTCTCAACGTCTCCAGCGCTACCTGGAAGGTTCATGTCTTATAGTTTTGAGACCTGCTTCACACTGTAACAATTGGCCTGAAGTCAAACCTTCTGCTACCAATCCTGTATAATCATTTTCATCGCAGTTTCATACAAATAAATCTCTTTTTCATTAAAGTCAAATTCCCAGAGTATTCGAAAACAAAATCTGAAAGCCATAATTGGAACATTTTTGGACAAACTCGCTCCATTCTATTAAAAATGTCAAATTTGGTGCAGTTGCCATAGAAACGAATTAAAAGCTTCTGTTGGTTTCTTCCTCCAAGGAATTTCTGCATTATTGCCTTGGTTAATATTTCTTTCCCAGTAAACTAGAGATTTATCTCTTGCCCATTGAATGCACTTTTATGCTGTTTATAATTCCACAACTTGTTAGTAGATGAAATATTTATGTCCTGTTTGTCGAAGGTGACTGATTTGATTGGGGAATTAGCTCTTTAGATTCAAGTCAGTTGCACGAACCCAGAAATGTAATTCAAAGCTGTGTCATTTATATTGTTGGGGGGGGGTGAAATTAATTCCACCCACTTCCAAACCCAACAATTTATTGTGAACGTCCTGGGCACACTTTACCAATTTCCGACCCAGCTACAAGACTCGTAATTACAGAGGTTTCATCTCACGATGATCAGACAGGTATCTAATAATTGAGATTTGGTGCCTGGAATCCTCACATTGATCTTAAAGTATTTACAGAATAGAAACCAATTTTAAGACGTGCAACCTCCCCAGATGTGACCGGCAACACAATAAGAGATCTACAATATCAACATGTCATGGGAAATAAAAGCCGCACATCGGCAACATATGAGGGATATCAGTGTTAATCACTGTGTATTCCGATGAGCCCCCAAATGTCTAGATGCCCCTGTTGGCTTGTCAGCTACTTCAGTTGGCCTTTGAAACTATACGTAAAGTCTCTGGCACCTTTTTAAGACCGTTTGTAGAGGTGAGATCGGTTTGTCCCAATGTCTATGGGATAGGGAAAATGCGTGTCCTGGTTTTTGAGTATTAGGAGCTGATGAGAGATTTGTGCCCCAATGTCTGCATTAGGAGGAGGTGAGAGGTAGGAGTCCTGATGTCTGTGTATTAGGAGGAGGTGAGAGGTAGGTGTTCTGATGTCTGTGTATTAGGAGGAGGGAAGAGGTAGATGTTCTGATGTCTGTGTATTAGGAGGAGGGAAGAGGTAGGTGTGCTGATG